>RCHQ01000154.1:0-141366 GCA_003676415.1 Plasmopara muralis | reverse complement strand
CGAAAAAAAGACGTATCTGTTGCCGTATACTGTCTGAGCGCTCCAAAAGAATAATGATACTCTCTTTTGTGGCTACATTCCGTAAGTGCGTCTCTTGACAGATAGAAAAGACGTATATATGATCGTCCAGTCTCTCGGCACTGCAGAAGAAGGATTTAAATATATCGTTTTTATCTGTGCAAGTCTAGACCAAAAGAAAGGACGTACTTGTGGCCGTACAGCGTCTCAGCGCTTCAAAAGTGTTCTGAAACATCTTGATGTGTTTCTATTGTGTCCGTTTATGTCTTGAAGGATAGAAAGAACAAATCTGGAGCCGTATAGTGTCTCAGCGCTCCAAAAGAAATATAATACTCTTCTATGTGGCTCTTTTCCATCTGTGCATGCCTAGAACGATAGAATGGACGTATCTGTGGTCGTACAGCGTCCCTGCCTCTCAAAAGGAAGATAAGACACTAAGTTGTGGCTTTACAGCCTCTCGGAACTGCAAAAGAATGATTATACGTTTCGTTGTAGACTCATTGCGTTCGTGTATGCACCGATAGAAAGGACATGTCGTAGGCCTTGCGTCTCAGCGCTCCAAAAGAATGATAACGCACTAAGTCGTGGCTCGATTGCGTCTGTGCATGTCTAGATAGCCATAGCTAAAGAAAACTAATGATAGTGTTTAGGCTTAGACGTCGTTCGGCCCCCGATTGGTCTCTACTATCTATTTAAACGTGCACGGACTCATTGTCGCCATAACTAAGCAAAACGTGACTCTTTTGTAACACTAAGACGCCCTTTGGCCACAGATAGGCCACATTTATCTATCTAGACATGCACGGACGTTTTGTGACTATACCTTATCGAATGATGGCTCTTTTGAAATGCTCGTACGGCCGCAGATCAGTCCCGTCTAACTATTCAGATGTGCTGGCACTGCATATAGCCATTATTACAAATGGACACTCTTTGCATGCGTTGAGTTGTGATAGGACCACGGATGTGTCATGTCATTCTACCTAGAGATGCTCGGACTCATTATAGCCATAACTCGGTGATTTAAGGCTGTGTTCAAACATCTAGACGTCGTACAGACACGGACCAGTCCCTTTTATCTATATTAAGACGTGCACGGGCTCACTAAAGCCATAGGCTAATTATTTTAAGCGCTGGGACGTCGTACGGCTACAGAACAATCCCATCTATCTTTCTGGGCGTGAAAGGATGACCATATTTCAGCAAAAAATGCTTTTTTTGTAGCCGTGAGACGTCGTACGGCCACGACTTTTCTATTTAGTCGTCCACGGACCATAAAGCAATAAATAATGACTTCTCTTAAGTGCTGAAATGCTGTACGGGGAGGGATCAGTTTTATCGTTTTCTGGGGACGTGCAAGGAATCCTGATTACAATAAAAATCATATTGTAGCCAAAATTAGCGGATAATGATTTTTTTGTAGCGCTGAGACCTCGTACGATCGCGGATGTGTTCGCTAAGTTATGTCTATAATGAGTGTAGGCATGTATAGATAGATAGTCAGGACTGTTCTGCTGTTGTACAACGTCTAAGCGCTACTAATAAGTCATTATTCATTACCTTATGGGTATAGTGAGTCCGTGGACTTTAGATAGATAGACGGGACTAATCTGCAGCCGTACCACATCTCAGCACTTCTCGTAGTACGTCTTTGTTAACACATGCCTATAGAGAGTCCACTCTGTCTTCATTATAAATATATGCGCCTACCATGTGGCGTACGACGCCTTAGCGCTACAAAAGAGTAGTTATTCGCAAAGTTATGGCTATAATAAGTCCGTGCACGATCAGATAGACATATGAGACTGATCTGCAGCCGTTCGACGTCTTGGTGCTACGAAATATTTATTGTGCGCTAAGTTATGGCTATAATGAGTCCGTGCACGTCTCGATAGACACACGAGACTTATCTGTGGCCGTTTGACATATCAGCGCTTACAAAGTGAGTTGCTTATGACTACCTTCTCTAAGCAAACATCAAGGCTGTATGGATACAGTATTACCTCTAAACCGGTCCTATCTCCTGTCCATTCATTTACAATCCAATAAGTAGACAGAGTGTTTACACGTCATATGTAGCTTATGTAAATCTCAAAGATGCACAATTGGTTGGCTGGATCGTTAAGCCAATCACGGCTGGACACGTTGACGTTTATCTCAACCAAAAGTTCTGCTTCCAGGCGTCATGCATTGTGACCGGTAGATTATGACAACCGTCAAGAATTCTCTTTAGTCCAGCCCGCGTCTATGCCAAGAGAATTTAAAGTGTCGCTGTGACGCGCCCCCCACGAAATGTCCTTCGTCATAATGGCTGCAAATTAGCCGAAGCCTCGCAATACTCGAGCTTTACCCCAGCACGCTTAACCTCATTGCGAATTGATGATAACATATTTTGCATAATCATGACTGGCGGAAGTGTTTTAATTTTAATGTGCGATTAATTGGCTTCGAGGAACATGAATTTAATCTTTGTTCGCCGGCCTCTGTCAGTATCTTACACAGCAAACAGTGTACTCACTTACCTTCTCGAAAAGCCCGACTTAGCGCGACGTACTCCGCTAAGCTTATCGACAGAGATACCCTCGACTGTTTCTTGCTGTCCAAACTTATGAAATCACCTAAAAGAATGATTCCGTAGCCAGAAGTTGACTTGCGGTCGCCTGCTTAGTCCACATCGCTTACCCACGAAAGCTCGCTTTGTCTGCCATCTTTAAAGGTCCCGTGCAACTCAATACCTTGTTAACGGCGCAAAAGTCGCTTGTTTGCGTGCTTGTAGGGCTCCCTGTGAGGCGCGAAAATGGCTGATAGCCGAAGCAATGTTCGCCCTTGTCGCGGTCATCAAATGTAGAAGAGTGCCCACTATACTGACCTTGGTTGCCGCGTCGTACAAAGTGGGTCGGGACCTTATCTGGACTAACCCCAGCTTTTTGCGGTCACCCATGCCGAAGCGCTTAAACATTTTCTATTAAGCGTCGCTGGTACATTGCTACGCTGTCATCAGCTTCGTCAATCAATGCCCCATATTGCTGATGGCAATAGCTTGCTGGTAAAAAAATCTACTTCTCTCGCGCCTAAGCACTTCTTTCGTTTTTTTATATTTAAAGTTGTCGATTGGCGTCACTGATGCCATGTAAGTCGAGATCGAGTCTCTTCGTATCATTTTTATCATTATCAGAAAAGTTTGCTGCTTGAACGCAAAAAATGGATTTTCATCGCTATTTATCGCCGCCTTGAATACATAATATGTTACGTCTTTGATCATTCTATTCGTTTTAAAAGGGCTTTGCTGTATGCCAAATGATTATTAAAGAGAGGCAATTTTCAGACCATTCTTTGACATCGATTTCTTCCAAACCGAGACAATGACAATGGTTTATAAATCTTTGTTTTGCGTCGCACGCAATCTTACGATCTTGCAACGTACCTTAGCCCGGTTATCCCCGGCAATTGCCCAAAACGATTCTACACTTTCCTTTTTTTATTTGTCTATTAAATGTCAGAGTTCTTTTTTATAATTGTGGACACTTCGCTTTCTATAAACCATTTCTGAAATCAAGCAAATGTTCCGTACTGTAAATGCCATTATACCGTCGGATTACGCCCTTGAAAATATCTGTTATATTCGTCTGATGGACCACGCCAGCGACTCGACTACCGACCTCGGTGCGATACTAGCTTCTAACGACGAGCGCACCAAAAGTCGACTTCGTGCTAAGCGGCTGTACTACAAAAAACGGGTGCGAGTAGATGTTTATTGGCATTAGATAGCTTTCAATTTTCTAACCTTCTGTACAGAATCTGCTGGAAGATCTTCAGCGTGATGTTAGTTACTTAGAGGCTGAGTACGAGCAGCTGCTGGCCCTCCATAACGAGCAAAATGCCCAACCTACGGCTGATTGTGCTATACAGGATACAAACAGCACCACACATCGCGCATACGTGCAATTATCACAGGTAAAGAGGGCTTTGGCCAAAGAAAACGAAGAGCTTAAGCGGTTGCACGCCAATTATGTGGAAATGGAGCGACAGATAACACAGCTGGCAGCTGCCCAGAAGAAAGCTCTCTTACTGGCAAAAGAGGAGGAGGAGTACAAGCGGAGAAATCCGGTACTTAAAGTGAATCCGCTTACACAAGACCAATGTGCTGAGATCGCACGAGCATCGTATCGGGAGATCAAAGCATTTCGAGAAAGCGACACGTGCTTCTCCACCGGAACAAGCGTACTGGGATGGCGAGATCGACACATTTTGCGCCAAAACAAACTCATGTTTTCATTAGAAAAGACATTTCCCGGTCGAGCCACCGATATGATGGCGATGAATCTCTGGGAAATTTTGTCGCTGCCAGAGCCGATTGTAATAATGCGTCCTCGAGACGCAAAGGTGCACTTTCACGTTGTGCAGCGCTTAAACGAGGACGCGGTCGTTTATTACTACACTTTGGAACGTGAAGACACAGACGTTCGGATTCGAGCATTCATCTTGGCCATGCGCGTCGACCTTGGAGCGGATGGCTGTATGGTGGTCCTTCGCAGCCTCGATCCAAAAACTTATCTCCAGCATGATGGAGACTGCATAGCACCAGTCCGTCGTGGACGTCGAAAGGTGGAGCCTCACAAAGAAAACTTTTGGCTCGATGTGTTTGTGTGGAGTTTTTACGAGTACGCGGGCGAGCACCTCAAAGACTGTAAGCAGACTTTTGGTGGAGAAATTGAAGGCACAGCCCTCGCGAGTACTGGGTGGTGGTCAATTGAAATATTAGAGATGGCTCTGCGAATGGAAAGACAAGGATTGGGCTCTCGGGGGATGCTGCGGTGGTAGTCTTTTTCGTCTCTTTGCACAAAGCTATTCAATTTCGAGTACGTCTTGCGCCTTATATATTTTCGGTAATTGGAGAGTGTGATTGGCTAGCTTAATTAAATTTGGTGTTTTACGGGTTTATCTTTCATTATTTGTCTGTGTACCACATCTCTCTGTCTAAATAAAGTCTGTCCCACAATTTAAGAGCGATGTACGACTTCTTGCGAAAAAAATTAAGGGCCGTGATAAGTGTCATACATTTGCTCTGTCAGTGTTGTTGACTTTTTAAATGCAATTTGGGTTGTTATGACTGAAAGTTTACTTGTTTTACGTGCATTGGTAGAATTGGTTTGAGGCCGTTAATTCGCTCTAGAATACGCACAATTATAGTGGCATAAAAGCTACCCTATTATTACACCTAAGCAGTGTCTGCGTGAACGTGTTACTAAAAGAAGCGTGAGCTTCTAGACTTTACTTTTTTTGGTAAAACTCTGTGTGCAAACCGGTTATTTGATTAAAGGGAGAATAAAAGATGAATATGTTCTTTGACCATTTTTACGAAAAGTCGATTCGATGACCAGGCCAAGCCTTGAGTAAGTTGCTTTGAAATGCAAAGGTGCCCCTGTAAAAAAATCAATTTTTGTGCCTAAGGCTGCCAGATGAGTTTGCCCTCTAAGGACACGCTTCGGCAAAGGAGGCTCTAAAAGGATTACCCCCTTTATTATGGCAAGTAATACGTGCATAATGGTCGCCTTCGCCCTGTGGTCCGCAAACGCCTCCGCCCTCTGACGATGAATATGATGATTAGGAGCGATTCAGACACTCTGACGAGCGTTCATCTGGCTCTTCGCTTTCCAAGGCTTCAAAACTTAAGATCACGTTGTCAAAACGGCTTTATCGCCCAATTACTGACTTTTGAAATTATCAGACTTATAGCAAAAATCACCGGTCATGTCAAATGCCCCACGCATAAGTACAGGGGGGGGCATAACGAATCATTTGAGCGATAACCCGTCATAGGATGCCCTCATTGACGAGGTCACCAATACTGAGTTAAGTTACAAACTGATACTCAACCTGATCGATCATAGTGCTTGAGCTTTAATACAATTTTTCCACTCAGTGGATGTTATTCGATATGTTTGACTTCGGCAAAACGCCAATCCAAGCTCAGTGGGCGTAAATTCGAGCGCGATTATGGGATTTCTCCATTTATAACTTGAAAGATCGCAACTTATTCTTGAAGCGCCCGCTGTTTCTGATAACAGATTTCAATAGTCTTTGATAGCTGGTCCAACGGCTCCTTCCAGCTCTGTGGAGTCGCGCCAATTACACGATTCATTTTTGTATAGCAACACATTACACAAGGAAGATTTTGCCAGACTTGGAGGTCGAAGATCTCCCAAAAGATTGTATCGTAAAGCGTCTGACGGAATGTTGAGTTATTTGCTTCTCAATATAAAGCTTGTAGTATATTGCTGCTAAACAGTACTTCATCCTCGTTAACAAAGATGTATGATTTTTCCCCTATGTTTTTTGTAAAAATTACTATGAGTGGATGCAACCGCATACCTTGACCTGCTAAATGGATTTGGTCAACCTTCTCCGAAATTATATGATTGTGTTGGTAAAGAAATTGGTCGAAGTCAGAACTGGAAGGAAAGGATTCTCAACCTCTCCTCCTCTCATTTCAGAAGCATTCGTGTTTATGAGAGAAAGAGTGTAAGATATATTTTAGCCTCTTGTCCAATTGTTCTAAAAGCATTCGCGTTTATTACACTTAACAAACTTTCGGGTGGTGCATTTATGCGTTGACCGCATTGCTACACGTAGACTCAGTCTTTCACAGTTTGTCGGCCTGCCTCAGCGTATATACCGAAGAGTCTGTCTTCAATCACACAATTAATTATCTGGAAGGTCGGCTGTTGACATCAGCAAGCAATATCCTTTTTGCTATGCAGTGTCTTCAGATAAACAGCTGTCGACCTCGACATCGTCGCGTATGAAAGGCCAAATTGTATTTACATACAGCCTCGATGTCTATCTTTTGATTGTACTGACTGGAATAGGCACCAAGTGCACCATTATGCTCTGACAGCATATGAACACTTTTATGCTCATGTTGCCGTTAACCTCCGGCAAGCCAAAGACAGAGTCAAAACTTATAGACTTTTAATTACTTTCCGGCGCTGGCAGGACTTGCAGAGAAGCTGACACCTACGCTACGGGTTTTACTCTCTGGCAGGGCTAAGATATCCTGCCACCCGCTAGTGCAAACAGGTACATCAATCTTACGTGGAGACCGCAAAAAGATTTTTTAACTATAGAAAACTGCTAATTAGAGTATTCTGTGCCTATAGAGGTACATCGTACTGCCGGTCGATTTGTTTAAGACAACAACTTAAAATAGATATACAGACCGACTATAGAGTGAAGCAGACCATCTACCCAGCCTTAGGGATATAAATGTGATCATTGTTGCGGGACAAGCCACTTGACTTTGTCTTCTAGCATGCGATGAAAGAAATGTACTAAGAGCCCTACATTGGCATCCGGCCTAGCAAATTTATTTGTTAATAGTACCTGTATCGCTGGAAGTGAGTCAATTTATTATCTGACCTGAGCAAAAAAGCTTGTTCAAGCACATAAAGATTTGTATTCAGCTCGGAAGTTATAATCTACAATGTATGGCAGCACATCTGTTCTATATTAAGACAAGTGGGGTGTTTCGGTGACATCCTTAAGAAATTATAATCTAAACTGATCACAAGAGCTTATATTGCAGAAGTTGCTCTTGAAACTTCACCGGTATGTACTTTTTGGCATGTTATAAAAGAGGTAGCTTCGCTTAAGGGTCCAACCGAAGTGAGATGCTCACGACCAACTTCATCGAGCGGCTTTCGTCGTCGAATGCTCGCGAAGCTTTCAAACGGTTAAGAAGTCTTGTCCAGTAAAGCTAGAAACTAGTCTGCTGAAGTCGTTTTGACCATTATGGATTTTTGACCAGACAAATCTTGCCAATATATTTGTCCATAGCCAGTCCGAAGGAGATTGATCATTCAGGTAGGTTTGAGGTCATGAATTCCAGTGAACCTTATGCTATTATTGACAGATGTGTCTCGCGTCCGAGATGTTATGTCCTCGACTAGGTTCTAAGCAGCTATGAGATTTTGGGCACACCCGAGAGAACATAACTGTCTTGACTTAACTTCCGCATGTCTTTAAAAGGAGTGACGATGTAATTAGGCTTGGACAACTATTTGCATAAGCGAATTTTGCAAAACTTTTGTCCGATCTCCGAAAAGGATATTGGTTGAGGCCGGGACAGCCAGCACCAGTGTGCTGTTAAAAGCCTTCAAGCCTATAGGAGGCTCATTTTTAGCTTGACGGGATGAGGCCGCTTAAAATTTGTTTGTCTTAACGAGGCAGACATAGGTTAATAAGAAAAAAAAAAATTTAAAATTTCTAGGTACAAAGTGATATTTACTCCGATTCTCCACTCTTTACAGAGCTGCTGATAGGGCCATAATAAGACAGATCAAGCTTTTCTAAGACCGTGAGACGCTTAGAAAAAAGACATGGCTTGATAATCTATTTGCTGGAAGAATTTGAGCGCGTGCAGACTCGTTCGACCCTTGGATCAGCGGAAAATTGTCCCGTCTGCGCATGCTTAGTAAGACAGATCGAGCTGTCGTAGATGTTTGCGATTCTTCCGATTACATGTACAATTGCAACTCGATGAGGACGGTCGTGAGCAAGTCTTTTTGCTCCAGTCCAGGAAGCTTGGGGTTCCAAACGGAGCTTTTCCTTTCATAATATGCCAAACCACCGCACTGGTGAAGCTTCGATTGCATCTTTTAGGCTTCAAGCTCCTTGTGGCCAAATCATAATATACGCTTTAAGTATGGAGCCAAAAACACTCTACTTGTCTTAAAAATAGCGAATTTTGGCATTTCTTGTGGTATATAAATTTCGCGTCGGATACAAACCTGGTCAGCCGAATATGTTTATCCAAGCTCTTTCGGTCAGACCAGATTATGAGTCGACCCACTTCAACGCATGAAGTGGCCATTGACGAATGAATGTGCCAGGCATTTCAAGGGGATGATAATCCAAGGCATATAGCACAATCTCTCATCGCACGCGTAGAAAAAAGCTGAAATGGATACCCTCTTTGCAATCATCGCAGTTGCCTCGCTAAGATTCGGTAGAGAGTCTGCTTCACTATACAGTTAATTAGCTCGATCCACTCGATTCGTTGTCTTAAACGAAGAAGATTCTCAGTACATGGGGCTCACGTTGATTCAATTTGCAGTCCTTGAGCCGAGAAGAAAGGTTCACACGCGAAATGTAGGTGTACTTCTTACAATTACTGATGGGTGACCAAGTATGTAAGGATCTGGAAGACCTGCCCGAGAAAAAAATCCGCGGCTCACAATCGGCTTCTTTTTTCATCCTGCCAGATCCGGCGAGCTATCCAAAGTCCATAAATCTCGACTTTGACTCCGGCAGATACAAGTCAATGACCACATGGGCAGAGCGATACTCGTGTCCCACGGTTGCCATCAGTATCAGGATTTGAATCAGCATTTGGCATAAAGCAGCGGTTATGTGCGGGTTCTCGTCCAACATAATCGTGTTTGGAAGGCCATACTATCAATTACCAAATCCGAGTATAGCCTTGATGCGTTTTGTCTAGTCATACTGTCTAAACATCACAAACAGCTGTTGTTGCTTGAAGTGCGCCTTTGCACGACGCTGGCCTTGACAGTCAAACACAGTAGGAAAAGGCCACTCCTAAACCTTGCACGTTTTTCATTAGGAGTAGCAAATCGTGTGAAATCGAGTGTATGTGCTTTAGACCAATCGGGGGGTCAGCACTGGTTGTCAGGCCGCACCACACCCTTACGATTTTCAGGAAGAGGTAACATTTGTCATGGGCCCATGGGATTTACGTTCGGATTGGATGCCTCGCGGCGTAGCGCAAAGTCTTCATACTGCGTTGGCAAGATTCAGTTGCTCAAAGCGCACAGCCATCTTGGTGCCCTCCCCTCAGCTCAATGCAACGGCTTCTAAAGACACTATTGCCGTCGTATGCTCACCGGCGCTCACCTAACCAGCGAGGGCAAGCGCGGGAACAGCGCTGCTAGGGTTTTTTGGTACTCAAAATAGATTTGGAGTCATGATATTCGTAAGGCCTATTATGACGTCCCTCACAAATTCTTGGGTGCATCGATGATGTTAGAAAAGTTTGATGATTTGTCCGCTAACTAGAGCTTTTTAATCGTGAGGAGCCCAATAAACGACATTACATCTTGTTTGTTATAATTAAGCTTACCTTGTCGACAGAAAGCTTTTAAATGATCACCGTTACTAATTATATATATACTTTTATCCTGCGATGTTAAATATAAGATTCTTTTATTTATTTGGCGTAGATGCACTTGCATCCTTGCCCTTCTGATTGTATGTAGCCGACTTTTTGCGAAGTCAGATATTCATTTCTGTGTAGGAAGCTAGTATCAAATTGAGAACGGTCTCCGAGCATCGCTCAACGTAGCTTATAAGCATTCGTGCTCCTAATATTAACGCCACTCAAGTCGTTTTTACTTTAAGTCTCGTATATGCATTAGTCGCTCTGCTATGTGCTTGCCGGGCCACGAATGTGGTGCCTCAGCACACATACTGCGCTGTGTGTCTTCGATCCCACGGTTGACCCTTTCCTATCGGGTGTGATTTTGTTTGCTTCCTCGTACTCGTGAAAGCTGTCGTAAAGACTTTCGAACGACTGCTTAGAGTTCATCGCTATTCAAAATGATCGTTTTTGATTAAGGTGTTTAATTTTGGCCGACCGTCGGAATGGCCACATACCCGCTCTCTGAGTTCAAGTTTTTCATTTCACTTGGCATATGCCGAACGAGAGAAAGTCATCTCAAAGGTAAGTTGTATCCAACTCACCAAGTGTGCAGCTAGCTCTCTAAGCTCACTGGTGGAAATACTTTGGTTTTAGGTCGTTGGGTTTCGAGCTCTAGCACTTCACCCAAATCCAAAATAGACTCTTTAATTGACCGTGATGGTGAAAGTTCTAGGGAGTACATGCAAATTGCCCTTTTATTTTTGCCTCTTACGGCTCCGAGTTGAGTTCTTAAACGGCATTTGATGCGGCGCTAATGCCACGTGCATAGCTGCTGTAAGGCTGCGTTGGAACAATGGCTCTCTGATACTAAGTTTGTCTCATAGATGCCACGCAAGAAGTGGCCTCCAGAGAGCCCTCGCGGATCACGAAGCAAGTGAGAGTAAGGTTTGGTGCCACGATTTGCACCGATTGATAAGTACTTGTTCGAAAAGTCTCCTTTGTCGTCGCTGGACCTGTCTCATAGAAAAATGAGTGGCTCTTGCGACTTGCGGCAATACTTGGTTGTGGGCGAGTCACATAGATCTCGCTTAATGCGTTCGTGAGTTCGCCCGCTGGACCAATTTCAAATAGAGTTGCGTCACCCTCTTCTTCCTGGTCTCAAAATTTGGTGAACTTTTAATGATTTCCCTGGTGCACCATTGCCCTCCCCCATCTTGTTTAGTGAGTCCTGTCACATGGCTTGTGAGTCTGACGATCAGCCCAACATTTTTTTGAGTTCAACTCTTGAGAGGTAGTTTCTTTTGCAACGGTGACTTTAGGAGATACATATGTTTTCTCAGATTATACAAAAAGCCGGTGGTCAAACATACTAAACGCAAGGCTAGGGTCATTTTGAAAATGTCAAAGCCAGCTACCTACGGTGACTATACATGCTACAAACAAAGCCTGATAGCCATAGAAAAAATGCGTAGGCTTTTAAAAAATCATTTGCACCAAGATCGGCCCCAGCACATCTACATCAAATGCTATGCCTATGCCGTGGGCGGTGAGCCAGAAGTGTCCACCTATTACAGGGTCGCTTGGGAAAGGAATGGTAAAAAAAATCAACTTCACCGCGGCTGAGAACGCGCGCCAATCGCTCTCATCCAATGATTTAAAAACAATCTTATGAAGTTGACAAGGAGCGCTGCGGGCTATCCAGCCATCCCTCGCCTGGATCTTCGGCCACTAGGAATGTGAAGAATTTTTAGGCTGTTAGAATGTAATCCAAGTCTTAGTGGGGAAGACTGTAAAGGGCCGTCACATAAAGCCAATGTTTTGCATTAAAGCCACCTTCCTGTTTTAAAGAAGAATGGTGCACAGGGTATTTAGAATATAGAATAGGCGGGATCAAGATTGGTTTCTGTTGTATGATAAATAGAGTACTGTTTAATTGCATACGCCTTCTCTGAGATTTAAGCTACCGCACCCCACGCGCTGGGAGTAAGCAGTCTTTAGCGTGGATTGATGGTTGTTATCCGACCCGTTTAGGGCATGGGTTCTTCACCCCTCATTTCACTATGCAGCTTTTGCAGTCCGTGGGACGTCGAGCCTACCCGACTCTTTCAGGTGCGGGTTGGTAGGGCAGTCATGTGATGGCTCGTTCACTCTAGTAATCTGTCTCTGGCTGCCTTAGTTGGGATCATATGGATATCAAACCAGGTTCTACTACTCATTCAAGCCACAGGGTCGGTGCGCCTTCTCTGAGAAAGGTGCTGTGAGACCCCGTCACAACTTCTGTACGGCTTCTTTTAGCAGGAAGCTAGCATTTGACACCAAAGCTGGATTTTATATAACGGCCCGTTACAATGCAGCACACTGATTATAATAGCCCCACATAATGAAATTTATCAAAGTGACCCTATTTTGTTTGAAGTGCAGACATTAATTTTCTCGAAGGGCTTTGACGACCTACGCAATTTTTATTGATCCTGTTTTTGCCCGCAGAATAGTTTTGCTGCTAATTCGTTGTGCTGTGATAATCAGACTTTTGAATTGTGCTTTGCCGAGCTGCGAAAATCGACTTATACAAAACGAATGCTGCTATTTGTATTAAAAGCTATTGTCAAATATGTTTTTCGCTCAAATGTAATGTGAACATTCAACGACTGTATAAAGATGGCTGCGCGACGCTCTGCTCTTAACGGCGTTTCTGCCTGGGAGCGAGAAGAAAAGGCACACCAGCAACGTGACTATGCGGCACAACTCCAGGAGCAGGTGGGCATTCCTAATTATATCGATATAGAGTGTATCGTAACGGCAAGCCCAATGTAGATTCTTCAAAAACAAGTCAGATTGGAACAAGAGAAGGCACGCAGGCAGCAAGAACAACGCGATGAGTTAGAAATTATTGTGCGTTTCCCAATATAAAAAAAATTGCCACGTATTGACTCAACATTTTCGACCGTGTGAAAGGAACGCGAGAGAGCAACAGCGAATCGCCAACGTCAACAACACCAAAAGACCGAGTTATCACTCCAAGTTTCTTTGTCTTCCAAACATACAAAATCTTCGCCGGGAGTGGAATCACAGCAGCATGGTGCTTTTATGGTGCCTGCGCCGGAAGCTAGTGATTCTCCCCCTGAAATTCCCACCGAAAGTAGTGCAGAAGTGACTACAACCGATTCGTTCCAGCATAACACTGCGTCCGGATCAATGTCAAGCTTTAAGTATGAGACATACACTCCTGCTTTCGGCTCTGCGCCCTCGATTTTTGAATCTCTTATCCGGGAACCTGGAATTGGAGCCCGATCGATTGCATTTTACGAAAATTTGACAAATCTTCAAAAACTTTGTACCGAGGTGCTTAACGTGCTTTGACGTTTCTAGAATGGAAGTAAAACCTCTTTTGATGGGCTTAATTTTTCTGATGAGTAGTTGGAAGCTGCAGCAGCACAGAAAAGAAGGGAAGTTCAGGTAAGAGTTATTTGATTCTATGAGTTTGAATGGGTGAATTTACTCGCGATATAGGATTGCTATGTCAAGCCAAATTTTCACCACCGTGATGACGATTCTGTTTCATTGCCAACGGCTCTGCAGCCTTTTATTCAAATAAACGATAACGACGGGAGTCAAGACGAAGATGAAATGGCAAGAATGTCATTACGTGACGGGATGTCAAGTAATGATGGATTCCTCAGATCTAGTCTAAAGGGTCTCCACGGTGAGAGTGTGCTACTTCCGTTGACTACGATCAACAAATCGCTAGATTTCTCTAGATCAGAGGCAATCAAAGTATCGACAGCTACACTATCTCATCATCCAATGGAGCCTGCATACGATGGCATGACTCTTGATAATTGTCTGGAGAATCAAAGTGAAATGTTGCCGTTCTCAGCTTAAATTCAGATCTTTTAATTAATGACTTTTGTTCTTTTCATCGAGTCTCGAGTTTAATGCTGCTATGAATCCATCGACTGGGACGTCAAATTACCTAAAACACAAACTGCACTTTTTTTCATGACAAAAGCTGGGGCAACATTGCCTCCACAAGAGTCTCTAAAGAAAGTCAGCCAGAGAGAGCCGTGTTAGTATCCTTAATTCTACAAAACTGAGCTATTTAATGTACGTACGTCAATCCATCCCATCGCCACTCGCCCACAATGGCCCCACACGCTTCTCTTGGACATCGGATGAATCCCTCAGGATGTAAAGACGCTTGATCAATTACCCATGATTGTGGATCAATATACCACTGCTGGCATCCATTCAAAGCCAACAAGACTGTCAAATCCTCGTCCAATAGTGCTGTAATTTGGTCACGCACTGACCCTCCATTTACCTGTGAAGATGCACTTTTGTCAATTTCCATCAACTTCTGAATAGTTTCTTTCCACTCGATTGTATTTTGTTCAAGAAACACTAAATGTTCCGACGTTTGGCACAAAATAGCAGATTCTGCATCCGCATAACTTTGAACCTTGGACATTTCAATGCACTTTTGAGATTGACCAAAGTTTTTCTTGTTCTCATTCACAGATTTCAAAGCACGTTTAGAGCTTTTAAACGAGGTAAAAGATCGCCAAATTCCACCCCCCGACTTCCTTTTCGACTCTACACCTGGTTTGATTGCAGACAGCGAGCAGAAGCTTGTGCGTTTGCACTCTTCCGTACGAAGCCGTCGAACTGGTTGCAATATGCGAAATGGTTGAGGCTTCACGCCACTTTTTTGTGAATTTATCACCTCGAAAGGGGGCGTTAAATCCACAAAAGGTGCGCTTCTTCGCCTGCTTGAAGTGGCGTTTGTATCTGTGTGCACACCATTCCCCATCAGCACACTCGGGCTGTGGGGTCTTAATCGTAGCTGAGCGAGGAGGGGCTTCTTCGTCAATGATGCTGCAGCGAAGCTTTCATCTTTTAATCCAGTATTGCTGATCACTGCGTCGGCGTGGGAGCGAATAGCTGACTGACCATGCAAAGCATTTAAAAACGTCGAGTCGTTCGGACAACTGTCGTTTTGATTCGTAAAATTTGCAAATTCGTGGTGATATACAATAGCACCTGCACAAAAAAGACTTTGACCACAGCATTGGCAGCCAAACATAGTTCCCATCGACCGTAAAGCTGGAATGAATGAAGATATAAAAGTTTTACCTGAAACTTCGTTCAAGCCACCAAAAGCTAAGGGCATTGTAAGACAGAATCCGCTCGGTACTCGCTCCCCAATCATACCACGTTCATCAGCTCCAGAAATTAGCATTTCAGTCGAAGACAGTTTTTTCAATACTCGCGGTGAAGACGTTCGACAGGATGCATCTTGAAATTGACGACGTTTTCTAACAATTTCATTTCTTAGCTCACTGTTATCATGTAGTTGCGTCAGGTGAGCCAATCGAGCCCTTGAAAGTTGTTGATTAGCTACAAATACATTTCCTCGTGCCGTCTCGAGGCACTTAAGTTGAGCATCAAACCCAGCATTTAGACTTATGACAGGGCGCAGAGTTTTCACGTAGTCTAAAATAGATGAATAGGGCACTTGCTGCTTCATAATCAAAAACGCCATAGCAACCGCAGGAGATCTCGACCGCCCTCCAGTACAGTGAACAAGCACCCCACCCTTTTTTAGCCCAGCGTCAATAAAAACGGCGGCAATTGGAAGACAACTTAATAAACTCGCGTACTCTTTGTCACGAATGCTAAGACTTAGGTACGTGAAATTGTCTGGAAAAGCTGAATAGCTGCCAGCGAGGTTGAGCACATGAGATATCTTATTGGATTCAAGGGCTTCAACATTGAAAGCTGCGTGGATAGAGCCCAAAAACAACCCGGGTGCAATCTTTACTGGTAAATTATCTTGCACAATTGAAGTCTGTAGTCGAAGCCCCGGAGTTTTCCGCATTGACAGCTATCACCACGTTAATCCGTCGCAAGTGTTGTTGTAAAGGTTTGAATTGAGCTTTAAGAATTCCTATTTGATCAAAATAGCTTCTGCTTGTGACACTTGTTGTCGTCCCGGAATGGTATACCGGCACTTTTCCTCAGAAGCTTACGGTTGACTCTCCATCTGACACTGGTATTATTTTTAAATTGTACATGTAAATTAAGAGTTGCTTCCTAGCAAATAAGATGACTCATTGTGATATTCAAGTACGTGAGGTGGTCAACAATGCTCGTACAGCCAAAGGGAGAGCAGGCATTTGAGCATGTGGGGTCTTCTCCATCCGTCTCACTACAATTGCGATATGAGTCTGAAAACTGGTCGTAGAAAATCTGCATCATATCAAGTCAAATACAATTTATACGTGTACACTTGAACATTGCACCTCTTCTGTCGTATGTTCAAATCCAGTCCATGTTGGCGGAAGGTGTGGTACCACATCCCGGAAGTGCGTTACACGGTAGACGTCCATACTGGCGTTGCGTAACCGAGCACTGAAATCAGTGTTGCCAACGCGAGGCTCCCCGAACGTGTACAAAACCTTTACAGGAATCTTTTGAATCAACTCGAGCTCAAAAGCGCAAATGGCCGCAACAGCTCCTCCTAGTGAGTGGCCAGTGATCATGAGCGAGGCATGCGTATGCTTTGTTTGAAGTGCGTGCAGCGCGTCCAAGACCTGTGGAGCTACGGATCGGTAGGCCCAGTAAAAGCCTTGGTGGACTAGCACACTTGGAAAGTGCGCGTAGGCGCGTCTTTTTATAAAAGTTAGATTATCTATCCAATTGGTAATGTCCATACTGCCTCGAAATGCGACCACCACCGCGTCGTAAAGCTTCGAGTAACCCACAAGACCCTGAAAATTGTCCTTGGCGTCCTCTACAACAGTCACGCCCTCTAGTGGCTGCACGAATGAACAAGGTCCGCAATTCCATTGAACAATATTTTTGGCCTGACAGTAGGAGACTGACGTCACATGCGCAAGGTACAGCGCTGTAGTCTCATTATAAAAAGAGACAGTATTTATTGTGGATGCCGTCGGTATGAGTGCTGGCATCTGATACTGCACTTGATCAAACGTAAGAGAAGGTATACATGACTTGAGGGAGTCTGTAGTGAAAGCTAGTAGCTGTAGCAACAGAAACGCACGCACTGATACTTGGAAACACTTCATAACGAGCATTACTTGTACTGCGTACAGTACACCTACAGTTTTTCAGGTTGGGACCATTTCATATAGAGTATTTGTGTGGTTTTTGTATCGCTATTAAATTAAAACCGGAACAATACTATTTTTCATTTTGCAAAACCGGTAGAAATATTAGTGTATATGACCAGCTTTATGCATTTAAAAGTCGGCTTTGTCCTTCAAAAGAGAAATTAGTGTAATCTATCACTCTTGTGGCCTTCAAGCAAACATTTGTTCTTGATGACCAAAATAGGCTGCCCCGATCGCTCGGGTCATCAAGCAATCACCGACCCAGCCACCAAGCATATCATATTTGCATTTAATAGCACGTCCGTACCAACGACAATCTTTGCGCCAAAGGCTATGCCTGCACTAAAGACAGCGTCTGCATCTTTCGCGACGGGCCTTCTGCGGAGGAAGCTTATCAGAGTCGGTCGTCGGATGAGGCTAGGGCGCGAATAGGGCGAAGTCGGTGAAGGAGGACGAGTGTTTGTTGCTTACAGCAAATTGAGAAGTGATATTGAATGGAGAGCTCGTACGACTTAATTCTTGCTACAGCCTAGCTATGGGCTCTCGCCCATCTACTGCCACCATCCTTAAAGCCACCAATCTTCTTTGCTCCATCTAATTTTTTACATATCCAAGAATACTTCCAGCCTATGAGGCCTCTTCTTCCCCAACAATTTTGGGACATATGGAACTTTCTTCTGGTCGAAAAGTGTATAGTATCCTATTTTTATGAATAAATACAATGCATTTGTATTATGAGAATAAAGGAAAAGTCGTTGCCGGCAAACCTACCGGTGACAACGATCACGTCACACCTTCCCGCCGAAGAGCCGCTATCAACTCCACCACAGCGAGATACACATGCGTATTATTCGCATTTGCAAGAAATAGCTGCTCTTCAGCAATGCAAGAAAAGTTACGAGCGCTCCGCTAAGCGCAACTCTGGATCAGAAGAACGTTGAGATACTTATAATTGACGACTATGTCATTAAACTTCACAGGCCAGAGATAAGCTTTCAGGCCATCAGATATGTCGACCACGCGAAAGTGATGACTGCAATTTCCTCCGGTAAAAACCCATCGTTTAATGCTTTCCTCGAAAATAGTATATATATTAAGAACTTAGGAGAGGGTGAGGTCAGATACGGCAACCCACGGTAGATCACTGGTATCACCCCAGGGATGTACCGTAGCCTGTCGTCGTTTTTATCAGCGCAAGCAGACCCACTTTTTCTCTGAGTAACGGGCTTGACGAGCAAGGGTACGATCTCGTTGTGCAATTCAGTTTTATTCACGTAGACTAATACTATCTAGAAGAATAAGGTGTACTTACTCGCTTTTTGTGATTTCCGGTGACGTTTGTGTAGTATTTGTATGATAATAGACCATTGTTACAATATAGGCTTTAATACATGCATGCACCAGAAAAGTCGTGAAAAGTCCATGTCAATCAGCGATACAAAAGCAAAGGATAAGAAAATGGAATACGGAGTAAAAGTTGATAGTAAAGCAGTTTGAGGCGTGTGCTTTCCATCCGTTCTTGTCGCACGAGCTCTTTCACCGAGGTTTCGACGTTCGATCCATTGCACTCAAGCTGAGACGGCAAATTTGGTACATAACACGATTTGGTGATGTGATAATGGCATCTTTTGATGACATTTAGGCTTGCCGCCTATTGCACGCCAGAACTTCAGACGTGTTGTATTAGGGAATCAAATTATCACAAAATATGGTCAATATGATACTTTTTTGAGACGTTAAATTCAGTGTTATGAAACTACTAGTAACTCAGAATTTATCATGAAAATAATGCATACATAGACACATTTGTGTTCGATAAATACATGCGTTTAGCGTGCTTTTTGAGGGAAAATGTAATGGTGCAGTAAAAGTATATAGAGTGTAAAAAGATTGTCTAGTGAAACAAAAGTATATAGGGTGTAAGAAAAAAAGTATAGTCAGAAGATTTATAAGACGTTGACGGAATTTGACCCACCAAAACAAAGCTTGAGATTGCAATATTGACGTGTGCATCACGCCACGCTCGACAAAATGTATCTGTCGTGTTACTTAAACGCAATCGTTATAAGCCGCTCATGCCATCTTGCAAAATCGACAAACCTTGATTTTTATTGTCAATTATTGTGACACAATTTGTCTTGGCCATAACTTCAAGCTGATACACAATGACAAACACGAACGCGAGATAAACCTCGTTGACGCAAAAAGTAAAAGTCAAGTTGCCATTTGCAGAGTGCAAGATCAGAATGGCATACACGGTGAATCTTTTATAATTGCTTACGAGTTTGTAAATGCTGCATTCCATTGCAAGCTACGCCAACATTTATTCAGCTTAAAGTAAGAGTCTTCAAGGATAAAGGTGAAAGAAACAACTAACTTCTCAGATGACTTTAATGCTAGGAAATATTGTTTTGATAGCAGTATTAATGACGCTTTACAAAATAAAATTAGCATATTGTCTCATCGCAGCTCTACATTCCAAAATTCGTTTTTGTTGAGACATCGTCTACTAGCACAACCATTGTGTATGTTTATATGTACTCATATCTACTCAAATTTGCGGGTGTTCGGGTATTCACAAGAATATGCTTAATACTTTTAGAAGGGATGACTTCCCTAATCACTACAAAGCGGAAAGGTCTGTTGCTATACAGGACTGACGTTCATCCAGTACGTTCGCAAATATCGTGCTGAAGGATGAGCGATTTTTATCACGATAAGACCTGGGTGACGAAGACAATTTCCCTTTCGAAGGTGTGGCCGAACAAAGAAGGCGACGGTGGATACAAGGTTCCCCCCGGACTAGAATCGATGACGACCTGTTTTTCGCGAAAAAAAAAACATAGGAATCCAATAACCACTCAGACATGAACTCGTCGATGATTTGGATTGGCTTGAAAACTAGTTTGTTTTTGCTCTCCCACTTCGCTCTACGCTCTTGATAAACCGTACAAGTGCCACACAGTGCTGACGGAAGAGTTCAAGCCACCAAGCTCCCCAATTTAAAAATGGACTCATTGACTGTAGCTTTAGCATTCGAATCAAGCACACCGCGGACAGAGCGTTTCTAATAAATCCCCAGCCAAAATTCCAGGTTTAGGTATTCGCAAAGCAGTTTGATTGTGATGTACTCTTCTACCAATCCTCGTTTCGAGCTCAACCTTGTGTGGGCAATTGCAGTGTGCAAGTTGCCAAGAAAACGCAATGTTTCATTAGTGGAGGTTGATCGTCGTACACGCGAGTGCATGAAATTTGAAGTGCCCGAAAAAATGGAAAAGTACGTGCAACATGTCATTGAGGTGGGAGACGAGCATTTTGATTTAGCCGTTGGTATTCTGATTGCTTAGTCAAGAAATTACGGGTTGTTTGTAAGACACGAAAAATTTCTCTATTATTCGACTAACAGGTAGCGTGGGACATATTTTAAGTAAGATACGTTTCAAATCTCTAACAGACCGGCCGTTCCTCACAAAAAAAATCATTTGGTCTTTTGCTTTCCCATACATAAGCCGAATTTTCAATATGATTTCGCTAACAGTATCGTGGTGGCGCTTTGATGCAGCCTTGTCGGTGTGTACCACACTTCGACAGCCTTACAATGAACTATTTCACGTCCCCTTTGTGCTTTTATCAATCATATAAAAACCGAATGCAATAGATCATTCATTCAGTTTTAAAAAAGTTTCTTAGGCTTATACTTAGCTTCGTTGTGCTCGTCACTTTGTATAACCGTCCAACAATTCATAATGTCTGTATTCATTTCTATATATGACTCAGGTTTGAGCATATTCTTACGCCTCATGGATATTGTAGCTACCGGAACCCGCGCACTGGAACTAAGGTGTCTCTAGCACGGGTTTCTGGTGGCTATTCGACCCATTTTAGGATCGGGTTTCGTACCCTTCATTACACTGTGGTTATTTTTCCGGTCAGTAAGGCTTCCAGCCCACCTAGCTCTTACAGACCCAATAAGGTTGGGTTGGTAGAGCAGTCACACTTTTGAGCGTCATTGCTCGTCCAGTTACCTCACGGTCCTGCGCCGAGCGACTAACCACTCGATCCACGGGGTGAATTCGTGCCTCATCGAGCAATGTTCGTGCAATGCACTGCACCTTATTTGTTTAACTTGTTTACAAAAAATTTATTTGGCCACGCCACCACGACAACATTTAGTACATTTATTGATATCATAAATGTCTTTTGTACGACGTATGTGGTCGGCGATTAGCTAGCCTTATGAGCCCACGCAATGTCATAGTGTCCGTTGGGGTCACTTACAGCATTATCATTACGGTTTAGGCTGTCGTGAACATTGGGACTACTTCATCACTTGCATGTCTTTCACATTGCCCCTAGTCGTTTAAAGAGGAAGCTTTGTCTTTACGGAACGACGTCGATGAGCTCGATTAGCCTATCTAGCGATGAATTTACCCTCGTCGTCCGACTAAGTTACTTTTCTCATTTTGCAAGCTTAGCGCGAAATCATTCTGCTGCTTATGAATGGCATGCGATGACAAAATCAGATGTGTATTGCGTCAAGTCTTTTTCTCATATTCTTTAAGTCAACTTTTGATAGTAATTTTGTGGAACAAGCATCGCCGGCGAGGTCTACGAACAAATGACGTCTGAGTGGGATCACTACGAGGTGAACCAATAGAATCGTTGGTCTGGCAAAACAATTTGTACGTAGCTCAAATTACTATCAAAAGCTCAGTGCTCTGAGCTTGACGTATTTGCAGACGGAGTATAGGAATCTGTCGTAATCTTGGAAATGTTCCGAGGCACTTAATAAAAAAAATTTACGAATCGAAACAACCGAAAATGTATGATGATAACCATAAATGCAATTGCAAGTTCATTAATGCGATGGCATGAGCGACTCTGACATATTTACATATATCGCTGATGGCACATATTGCTAACATTTCAAAACGCGTTCCGAAGTGACAGAAGCTCACTCAGTTGGTTTGCCATTAAAAGGAGATATAGCAATGTCTTGATATTTGATCAAGAACGAGTTGATACTTACAATACTTAATATTTTATAAGCGCTCTAATATTGCAAATGCAGTACGAAGTATAAGCAAATCTCTACTAAAGGTAAGAACGCTAGTGCTAAGTGATACTTACGTCAGCGTAAAACTATAGTTGGGTTCTATGAAGTCGTCACAAGTTGAAAACCTGCGTACAAATGCACATATGACAACTTTGATAGGCAGTACACACAAAAAACAAGAGTTTTTCGTACATTTCGATAGATAATCTGGAGCGTTTCGATGGACACGCCACAGTCATCTGCAAGTTGCTCAAATGGAGTGCGACTTGAACTTTTATGCTCATGCTTTAAATGTTTCGCAAAACGGTGAAAAAAAGAGTGCCTTTCCATTGGAAGAAGTGGAGAAATCTCGATATTCGTAACTTCAGAAGGAAGCTTTATAATGTCAGGATGGCGCTGCGAGTACTCAAATACTAAAGTCGCGATCGCTCCAGCATCTTTTGGTCCGACTAAGCGTGTTAGACCCAGACTTTGCCACAGTCGAGTAAATTTTCGGATAGCCATACTGTTCCCGTACCCACTGATAAAAGGGTGAGTAAGAGCTTCTTCGGACGTGATCCGACGCTCTGGATCACGATTCAGCATCCGTTTAATAAAGTCTCGACAAACTGGTGAGAAGCAATTTGGTATTGGATGCAGTGGGTCATGACAAATGGCCTCTTCGAGTCCGAAAAAACCATCATCAACAGTAAACGGATAACCTCCAGTTGCGAGAGAAAATAACGTGATCCCTAGCGACCAAATGTCGCTGACGAACGAGTAATGAGCTCCAGATATACGCTCAGGGGCCATGTACATTATAGTTCCCGTAAAATCAGAGAAAAACGAAGTGGACTTTGCCAATGTGCTAGCCAGCCCAAAGTCCGCAATCTATGAAAACAACAACACTGTAAATCGACACAAGCAAAAAGCGCGAGTTGTGTACCTTGAAATCACCATTGCGATTCATCAAAATGTTGGCCGGTTTGATATCGCGATGAGCCGTTCTTAATATCACAAGTTAGTATAAGTGTTTACAAAAGATACATTTGACTTAAAAGACCTTTGACTGTGCAGATGATTGAGTGCTGTGATGCAGCAAAATGCGGCGTGTCGTAGTACTTCTTCCGACATGGTCACCTTTGCATCAATGAGGTCTTGAAGACTGCCCATGTCCATAAATTCCATAACGACCGAGACGGCACATTGTGCTGGTTTAAGAAAAGCTCCGTAGAACGTGACAAGGTACGGACAAAGCAAGTAGCGAGCTCGTTTAAAGTGGTGTTGGAGCAAATCAGCGCTGCTACGCAAGTCATCCCGATCATCGATTAATGCCAAATTTTCATGAAGTGTATGAAGTTCCCGTTTGACCATGTGACGGTCTACTTCTTGGAACACAAACACTTCTTTCACAGCCACTAACTTAAATGTTGGCATATAAAGAGAAAGAAACACAGTGCCACCTGCACCTTTGCCAAGCTTTTTCACACGTTTTGTCCATTTTCCCAATTCTTCAGGTCCATCGTAAGCTACTTCATTGAAATCTGCAGCTTCTGGTGAATTCATACTTAACGTAATGCTTGAGGCACGTCGTGAGCGGTGCGAAGGCACAGTTTGTAAAGGGGTTGATTCGTATGAAACAAAATCGATTGATGCTCGATTGTAATCCGTTTGACTTTCAATTTCCGGTGTCGTCATCCAGGGCAGCGTCGGTTGCTCCAATTTATCTAGTGACAAGTGCAACTTCATCAGCTTTGCAGTTGGATCAAAAACTGTCTTCACGAAAGTTGCTTCACCAATGTCGATAGTCACTCCATCTTCCTTGTTGTCCAAAATTGTATCAAGCATACGCTTTGAACGAAATTGACGCACTTGACGTGCTGCAATTGCCGCAGCACGAACCCTCGCGTGAACGTTAGGACTGGCAATGCCATGAACCGAGCTGACCCGGTCACGATTGTAAACATCTCGCTCTCGACCATTCTGATAACCTTTCCCATTCCGGACTGGAAACGATGAAGCTGTCGGTAGCATAGGTCTCTAAGAATTATGTGACTATAAGATTAGATTTGATGAACCTAGCCTGCGTCTATTTTCATATTATGAGGTCTGTTACTTTTCCATTTTAGTGTTTGCCGCGAAGCGGTCCATATAGCTCAATAATGCAATTTTTTGGATGCTTTGCGATCACTTCAGTACAAATTCTGTACTAGTGCTTCCATGCTCTGCATTTGTGCTTCGTCGAACGACATTTCAGTCAGATCGGCAAGATAATCGACGCCACTGTCGCATAAATGACTTTGCGGTCTATCATTGTCTAGTTAACAATTTATCACCAAGTGGTCGCAGCACAAATTGCACAGCAGATTGGACAACGCAATATAGCGATAGGGTCGTAGATAGTCTTTCTGGGGTAGATTCTGATCGCTGCAATATTTGTGAGGATCTAAGCTGCCAATTCTTGCCAATGCAATGCATCCTGTTGGTGGCGTAAATTCAGTAGCGTTTATAACTTTTACGTATTTCGAGCAAAACGTACACATGCTCTGGGTCAAATGAAGTGGCATAAGTGTGGAGCTAGAGAGAGATTTCTTAAAGTTTCGAGAATAAATGGCACGTAACAATTAAATTTGCTGAAAGATTGGTATAAGTTTTGTGCAAAGCATGAATGGTCCCGAGTTCACTGCGATATTTGAATCGATACTAGCATGACAAAGTGCAACCACTAATTAAGTTATCAGATTCTACATTTGGTTCGTATATTGTACGCACTTTGTTCTCCTTCCACTTGCAACCATCAGATATGATTCTATGTTTCACATTGCAATCTTCTCTTATAAATAAATTACGCTGTCTCACATTTGGCGCATTCCTCTCGTACTAAAGCGTGACTTGTTCTTCAAGAATTCGTTAAACATGATCCACTTGCTCCAACAATTGTTCTAATAAACAAGGTGTATCTAATCTTTACAGATACAAAAAGAGCTAACCAATGGCCGTTACTCCATCCGCTTTTTGGCAATTCTACAATGCTCGGCAGTCACAGTCTAATAGTTAACTCAAGGAGTGCATTTCTATCAATTTGCTATCGTTTCCTTTTCGAAAACATACCAGCGGGATCGATTCATGAATTGTTTAGCATTGAGAACAGAAATAGAACAGTAAAGAAAATCCCTTAGTGCAATTTCTCTTTGCAGGCAAAGAGTAGCGGTTAACCTACCAGCAGCGATCGTAATTGCATCTCAAAGAGTGGACATACTGTCTTGTCTCTACTCTGTAGGGTGCATTTGTCAGATCTGACTCGACTTGTTGATCCAAATGACGAAGACATAAAGTATATAGTATGATATATTCAAAAAAAATTACGATAATTGCCCCCTAAACCCTAGAGGGCAAGACTTGAGAAAGACTGGGGATTATTTCGTCGGCTTCTGTAGGACAGGCTTAATTTCTGAGCCCTTACTAGAAGCAACCAAAGCAGCGGATATTACTTTACTCGTTGACACTTGAGTGTATCGGGACTGAGCTAAATTTAGTAAGACAACGAACACCATTCTGTACCCCAAGGCGCTTTTATTACATACATGACTTTTCGAAGAAGCGTATTTTTAGTGGCTACTCTACCCAAAACAGCGAATTGTGTCACTACTGTCAGCTGCACTCGAAAAAATGAGTACATAGCGGGTCCATCTCTTGACCACCTTGAGATACAGTTACTTTGATGTGTTCGGCGGGTAGCTCTTAATTGTGAAGGCAATATATTCATTATAAATTGCGCTTCCCTTCTTTACAGGCAAAAAGTATGATCGCTGAAGTATGTTCGAGAAAACGTTGCTCTCAACGGTTCCTCCATGTGCTCCCGTGTTGTCAGGTGAAGTGTTTTATAAGTGAGTGCCAAGTCGTTTAAGGTAGTAAGGAAAATTGCCCATGTACTAAAATGGCTTGGACCCTACATTAAGTGCTACCACTGGGGGCGTGAAGTCTGTTCTGCTTGGTCCTTATAGCAAAAATTCTGCTCGTAGAGCCCGCGTCTTCAAACTCTAAAAGTCAGCAACGCCCTTGAGCAGTATAAAGTGCGTGTGCAATGGATGCAGGAAGGTAGTACAATTCATTCTAAAAATTATGGGTAGACAGTTTACCCACGAAGGCGGGGAGTTGATTTGCTAGTGTTGCCAGGTGCCACGGTGGCACAAAGCGTCTCGGGCTTGTAGAAAGGCACGCCATCCTCTATTCAGCATTTCTAATCTTTAAAAAATGTGTAAAGTTAGCAACAAAATCGATTTTACCCTAAGTCCTATAACCCAAACACTATGTATCCCTTAAGATAAAGCGCTAACGGGTTTAGACAAATTCTGATTGGATGCAGCATCTTTTCAACATATAGCTCAAATTTACATTTTCACGCTCGAGATCCATGTAGGATAATCAGTTTAGATAGAGTATAGCACGTCACAGCTAAGTAAAAAGGTGAAAGTGCAGCAACGTATATTTTAATGTGGATTTTGGTATTCTGGCTGATCTTAACTTTTTTAGTACATTTATCTGGGGCATTTCTTTCGATGTATCTCAGGTTTTAGTCATAACTGCGACTTTGGGAACGCAAATTCTTCAAGCTTTTCTTACTAAACTGTACTGATTAAGTGATCTAATCTCTGTTTGTCCCAGTGACGCGGGTTTGAGCGTACATTAGGTAGCTGCTAGGTGACTTCCGTGTGAATTGCGTCATAGCTTCCTGTGTCCGCAGATAACATAAACATTGGGTTTGTTCACTAGATGAATGATGCCATATAATTTAAGCGTTGGTTTTATAAGCATTGCATTGACACAGACCTGGTAATTGTGACAATTACTGCGCATTGCCGGTACCGTACACATTCCTTCAACCTTTGCTTTATCGAAATACTTCATCCATTGTGCCCGTCGAAACTAGGATGATCCAAATGATGCCGACGCAGAGCGACACACAGGACGAGAAGATGCCAACGCGTACAAGTGATGAGTCTGAAAAGCGGCTCATGCGGCCCGTGACTTCTCCGTAGAGCGCGGCAAAGCAACCCATAGTGAAGATAGAGGACACACAGAACGCGCCCAGATAAACGGACGATTTGGTCCAATCATTAAGAAACACAGCCGGCAACACGCCCAAAATGCCACCCGTGCCTGCTAGGCCATGAATTGTGCCGTACGCAAAAGCCATGACCTTTTGTGTGCGCGCATTCTTGATATCAGCTTGAATTTGGCCAAAACAGCACGATCTCTTGTTTGATTGCATGGACAATGGAGAATCTTGAGAAGGTGTTGACTCTCTTACCTCGTAATGAAGTTGCAGCTTGCGACGCAGTAGCAAGTAATGGCGCAGGCTCCAGAGCCCGAGCGCTATCATAAGGAAGCCCACAATGAAGTCGCAGTAACTTCCAAACGCTTCCACGTCTAGGCGCTGATTAAGCGCTACAAAGCACACAGTTACGACGATGAGTCCTGTCGAATGGCCACAGCCCCAGCGCACGCCTAATTGGCATGAACGCCACGATGACCCGGCGCTTAAAACGATGAGCGCACTTAGATGATCGGGTCCAGTCAAAACGTGGATCAGGCCTAGCAACAAACCTATGGCCATGATACTCACTAGAGACGCGCTCTCTAAAGCGGTCACGGTGTCAGCACTCATACTGCTACACGGTGTGTAACTCAAACTAAGATAAGATCAAGATTGACAGTTATCTTTAACGGATTGTGAGGCTTCCAGATGATCATGGCTTCCTCGTCTCAGAAGCTCATCGTGTGACTCTTCCTTTTTTAATATCCAGGTAGTAAGATTTTTAAGGTGAATCGGCAGTGCATTTATTAGTCATGAGTTGGCGCGCGCATCGCGCCATCAAAAAGCGAAGACACGCAACTATTTGTAGATTTTTTACAAAGACAGAGCTATGATCCTACTAATCGATAAGTTAAATTGATAAACTTTGGCATAAGGATTTGGATATTGTGGAAAGAATGTTGACGTCTTTGAAAAGTGATCAAATCGATGGCTGCGAGCAAAGGGCGGGTTGCGGCTGTAAAAAGCGACATAAAGTATATTGAGCGACTTGAGGTTATTTACCTCTAGTCGCTCAATATACTTAAGAGCGCAGATCAAATCCAACGCCTAAAGTGCTACAAATACTCGTATCTCTGGTTAATTTTCTGAGAAGTGTGGTGGTTGAGTTAGGCCCCAACTTTAGACTAATTTAAACGTGTGCGTCCAGCGAATATCGTAGCGCATGTTACCTGCCTGGTAAAATAGATAATTCGAGCTGCCGTCGCAGTCGTGGCTATCATCATCCATTTCTGCATTGCCGTAAGGTAGTGTGCTCTTGTGCCTCTCGTACATTTCGGCTGCGTATCCCGTTACGTAATGGTACTGGTTTGATTGGACAAACTCATGATAAGTCTGCGTACTCTCACCTTATCACGAGCCGCTAATATTCATCCTTTGGCCCTCGGAGTAAATGATTGCTAACTTGACGAAAAGAACCTCTTGATAGTGGTAATAAATACCACGCGGCAGCTACGTCGTTCCAGTTGGTGATCCACGTTTGTGCTTAAAGCGCTCTCAATATTCGCTGTTTGCAAAGCGGTTTCATAACCAGAGGTATGTAAACTGTCGATTAAATAGCCGGTAAGGCTATAAAGCAAGCTACGACACGAAAGACGATTTAAAAATTATATTCACGTTTACCAAAGACAAGCATTAAAAGCTGCACCAAGACGAATGGTTTGCCTTATACGCCGTTTCTCACGCAAATCAAGAAGTATATGACACATTCCCTTACCTCGAACCAGAGTTTAATTCTATGTGGCAGCTACGTCGCGCATTCGATAAAGTCGCCGTCAAATACATGCAGGTGCCATCCCAAGATGCAGGATATTTCCTGGTAATGTCCACAATTCAATGCTTATAATCTGCTGGCAGGCATGTCTTCCTTTTACTGGTGTCGTACCTTCTCCACGAGCTTTCGTACGATGTAAGCTCGGGCCAGCGCTTACTAACGAAATATTATGGCCTGACGGTGCAAATTATTTCGACACAGTATGCGCGCTAGAGCGTAAGTTGAATCACAATTGAAGCTTTGCAAAAAGCTTTTCACTTTTTTGCAAACTAATGACTGACTTTGAACTACCACGGACCGAGCAATAAAGAGCGTTTTTTTAGTGCGGGACAATCTTGACTCATCTGTTTAAATACCACCGATCTTCCCCAACTGTTTGCGCCAACACCACATTAAATCACGCCCAGCATCAACAAGAACTTGCAATTCAAACTATAAAGGGTTCGCTAGTCTAGATTAGGTTTAAAAAAAATTTCGAGTGCTTTCTACAGTATTCACATCTCCAAAAGTAGCAAACAAAGTGCTGTACTAATACCGCTCAAAGACAGAAGGTTGTGGGGGCCACACGCAGAGAGACTCGACACCCAGCTTCCGTACTGCGGTTGAATCTTCAGACTTGTATACTTTATCATCGACATGACTTTCCACGTCATCCCCCCATCGATTATAACGTACACTCAACTCCTGTATCAACTTGTGCTGCTCATTTACTGTTGCTTGAACACCGTGCATCTGGTCTTCTAAGCGACCTAGACGAGTTTCCACACTCGATACTTTGTCCATAAGGGACCTTGACATGTCATTTACTTGACAAGTAAGATCAGTCAGTGCTGTCGCCAGTTTGTCGGCAAATCCAGCGCAACTGCACACCATCCGATCAGAAGGTGCTTTTATTTTATCATTTACGTCTTGACTCGCACTCTCACTAGCGGATTGCACAGCGATCTGGAGCACCAATTAAGATCAATCACTTGTACATACCCTTCCTACTGCTTTTCACGTACATTCTCAACTTTTTCGGTACCAGCAGGCATTGCTGTCGCCTTGAAACCCTGTTCAACTTGATTATTTTTTACCGGCTGTCGTCGAACTTTTGGAACTCGTGACTGTTGCAGCTTTAGATGCTGCAGGATCCTACCAGCCGGATTAGTGATTGAAGCGGGCAGCGCATGGTTTTCCACCCTAGTCTGTATCTCATATTTCTTGCTAGTCTCTTGGGGCTGGAACCACACGGTCTTTTCTCTGCGTTTCTGCTTCTGCAGCTCTTGGTGTTTCTTCGCCACTGCTGTCGCCGCGTCTGCTACAATCGCGAGTTTTCGAGCCACAAACTGCTGAGACAGAAACTGAGTCACGCTTAGCGATGGAAAACACTGAAATTCGTCGCGTAATAAGCGGAAAGCGCTCTTCACAAAGCGCGCGTCTGTTTTGCCGTACAAATTATAGCCTCGCTCCAACAGGAAGTGAGCCACTAAACGTGATGAGTCTAGCAGCACAAAGTGCAACAACCGCAGTAGATCTGATACGACTCCGTCTTCAAGGTGCAAGGTACTTAGCTGTGGGTACTGGGCACTACGCAACAACTTTCGCAAGCGCTCGGCGGCATTGCGGATATCTTCCTCACCCATAATTTCGGGTTTTTTAAAGATAGGACTGGTTTTGCCGTCAAAGTTAAGAAATTAATACCGGTAATGTATTGGAATATAGCGAAATAAATCTTTGGTCTATGGCTTTATCCAAATTTAGTTACCCCACGATCGGTTGAGGCGTGACGGCGAAGGTGTAGCGAGTTGTACATAAACGAGTCCACAAAACCAGCGATCTGACAACATGAAGATGATTAGAGAGATTAAAGAAACTGTTTGTTTGCAAAACCAAGAGACGCACCGAGATTACACCGCCTACTATGGCGCAAACCTTAGTCAAAAAGTGAGTAAGCGGAACCCGATCATTTTCAATTTTCACCATAAATGGAGATATTTCAAACACGAAGAAAGTTCCTGCAGCAAACATTCAGCAACGTGTATCATGTGGAGACTACCAACTAATAGTTAGACGTACCTGGAAGCGATGTCATCTGACCAAATGGATTCATATAATTACTCTGCTGGGTCACGGAGAACTGCAACAGCGAGAATAAGTGATTGACTTTTTGTGTAACGCAATTGAGTGTACTCATTACCTGGTACGAATGAAAAGCATTTTCATTAATTTTGTCGCTGTAGATAGTTGGCACGATCTTAATATAGTACTGAAACACGCCACCAACTTCATAACAACAAATACGAGTAGATATCCACTTAGTCACCAGGTCATTAAGCACTTCATATGACTTTTACGTACCTTGTTCTGCGATCTTCTGGACGCCGTCAAGTGGTCCAGTGACGCCAGGTACGGGCTCACCAAACGACAAAGTGTGGACAATGTGGCTTGAGTTGTACGAGTGCTCCTGCCCAGGTCGGAATTGGTGCACAAGTCGTCCCTGTCGATGAAATGTGCGTCCAAGCGCAACGTGAAAGTTGCCCGCCACGCGGTTTACAAACATTTTGCCAGTAAAGCGGCAACCTTCGCCGTCCTGCGCACGCTTCTCAGTTTCCATACTTTCGCGCACACACTGTTCCTTCCTTTCAGCCTCTTCAAGCGAAAGATCACTATTTATGAAAGCCTCCTTCACTTCGTCGCAGGAATTGCAGCACTTTTTGCCCGCGGGGTGCTTCGCGTCATAGCAACTGCCACAATAATCAGCGGGCAACTCCGTCTGAGTACTGTCCTCGGTATTCGTACCAATAGGAATACCACTGGCATCTAGCCGGGTCTTAACAATCGTCTGGTGCATATTCACCTGCAACTCACCGGCCACATCCATGGCGTTGATGTGCGCGTCATGGCAATTGATTGCCAGATAACTCACGTCTAAGTTCACTTGAAGCTTTTCACCCAAAGACGAGTCTACAACCATATGTTCGTGAGTGTAGACACGCCAGTAGGCGCTAAGTTCCGACAAAAAGAGAGCGATCATGATAACACCAGCTACGATGGACACTGTGGCACCGAACTCCGTCTGTACTTTGAACTCGCGATGCATCTTAGGATACACATCCACTTTTTTCAAGACACGTCGCGCTGAGCGGGTGACAGCGTTCTCGTTTGCGGTGTTGCCGTCGTCGACGTCACTCTTGACAGCACGCTGCCGCATTTTTCTGTTATCTGTTGCGTAAGTAAACTGTCGGTCAAATAGTCGGTGAGGTTCTTAAACTCACTTATCATACAAGCTAAAGCCGCGTGGACTTGATGGCTAAAGTCACTTTACTCGACATTATCGTCACAATATATGCTTAGTGTACATGAACAAAGTGGTGTGTAGTACACACTGATATAGTTTTGGAAGCTGCACAAGAAATGAAGCTCCTCAATTGCCAAGCGGACGCCAAGATAAGAAAGACCTTGGGAAGAAACAGTCAACTTTGCCGTCCATAAATCTGGCACCGTATTCTATTACTACGATATGAAAGTGCCGGGTGGGCGGGGAGACGACAACGATGACGTGTGGGCACTAGAGCTCGAAGAGGAGCTGGACTTAGCTGGTACGTAGGTAATCAATATTGAACTCAAGTCTTTTGAGACTTTATGTGTGTGATGCCAGGTGATTTTAATTCTCTGAATGAAGCAGACCAATGCGTGGTCGAATTAGAGCGAAAAACGACAGCTGCGAATGAGAAAATGGGGGACGAGGTAGCTATAGAGAAGCCGTCGGTGATTACGGCTTTGCCACATGAGGTACTCACGGTCATTATCAGCTTCGTGCAAGTCGGACGCGTGTGTAAAACTTGGAGTCTTGCTAGCGTTGCAGTCGCCCGTCGTCGCTTCTCATCCAGACTCACCGACATTTTGCGGCCTTTGAATTCGAACGCTGTGGCGGTGGCCGTTGACGTAGAAGCCGAACTTCATAATGCTTATGGGCAAAGGTATGTGATCTACATTTGCTGCTGGAAAATAATCGTTTGATTGAAATGAAGTTTTGACTGTCAATCACGATTTATAACTTTGGCAATTACAGTTATTCGCTGACGAAAGCGTATGCACACAAGGCAAGAACGCTACTTTTTAACTTGAAGGATTCGCGAAATGTTGACCTTCGCAATCGATTGCTGTCCGGCGAGTTGCTTTCACACAATCTCGTGCGCATGAGCGGACCTGACATGGCCAACCCTCAGCTTGCTCGTCAGCGCAAGGAGTGGATACGAAAGCGCACTCATGAAGTCATGCGCGACGGTCGAGAGGCGGAAGGCTTTGAGTCAGACCTGTTTGAATGCCGCAATTGTGGAAGTTCCCGCACACGCTACCGTCAGTGGCGTCGTAAAGCTGTAGTGGACCGAACGCGAATAATTGTGATTTGCCTAAGGTGTCCGTACCGATGGGAGTTGTAGAGGCAAGTTGTAAATTAAACAAAGAGATGTATGTGGTAGTACTATTGACTCGCTAACTTTATTAAAAAGGAGCAATAATGCGAATCAGTTGCGATATTTTAAAATGAGAGGTACCGTATTGTAAATCATAGTGCAGTTTTTCATCAAAATGAGTAGCTCTTCTCAGGAAGAGTATGAGGACTATTTTAGCACGGATTTGTTCGTAAATCGCAAGTGAGTTCCTTGAGTTCACGTCGATCAGTGTGCAGCTTAAAACCTGGGTTTTTTCTAGCTACGAGTCTCAGGAATTCGACTTTGGTGCAATAAAGCAGAAGCTGTTGTGTTCGCACGCCGCATCAACTGATCACGACCTTACGGGTCAAGTCGTGTGGCCAGTCTCTGCCTTTTTGTCCTATTACCTCGTTGCCCATCGTGATGAGATTACTGGCAAAAATATTGTGGAGTTGGGCTCAGGTGCAGGTCTAAGTGGTCTCGTCGCCTCTCACTTCGCGTGCGTCTTGTTTGCCTCTTGACCAGTAATTTCTTTCATGCCTTCACTAAGCATTCTGTGTTAAGACCATGTGTAGATCGCGCACTGCTTTAACAGATGGCAACGAAATTGTTTTAGAGCTGCTGGAAAAGAATGTACAAACGAACGCTGACCCGAGCAAAGTGCAAGCGCTACAATTGCTCTGGGGCGACCACGCAAGTGTTGAGGCCTTTGAGCATTCATTTCCATATCCTGTGGACGTCCTCATCGGTGCTGACGTTGTGTGTTGGCCCCTTCTCGTGAAACCCATTCTACAGACTGTTAAATATTTGCTGTTGCGATCGCGCAATCCATTAAAGACCAAGTTTTATTGCGGCTTCGTATGTCGTGCACAGTCAACGGAGAACTTTTTCTTTAAGGAAGCGATTGCGTTTGGCTTTTGCTTTGAACGTATTTCAAGTGATACATTTCTCCCCACCCCACAACCTGCGGCTGTGACTTCAAATCAAAAGCTGCAGCTGATCGTGTTTACGCTTGACGCACGAGCTCCCAACTGGAATGAATCGGTTACATTTGCCGACGCGGAATTAACGAATCTTCAAACCGCGTGTTAACGATATTAGATTTATTACATGCAGATCAAGACTGTGTCAAAACAAAAAAATCATGCATAAATAATGGGGTATTGCCTCTGTGTTAAATAGGGCAACAATCAGCACAACATCTAATCAAATAGCTGGCTTCTGCTTTCTACATGCGTGCCGCTCACATTTAAATTGTCTACGCGCTGGCCTTCATCACGGGAATTCTTCGTCTAGAAACTGCTCATCACACGTACTCTCCTCTTCACTATAAAAGCCATCACGCATCCGTTGTTGATGTTTCGCCTGCCACACTCGCTCTTGATAGACAGCAGTCGCAATCAACTTCCTGGCGCAAGTGTTCTCTACACTATTGTCGCTATACGAAATTTGTGACAGCTTTGGACAAACGAACTTGCCAACTGTGCGTCCGAGCATTTCCATACTTGTTGCTGTTAGGTAATTCATTTCGATCCCCAGAAACCGTAAATTCTGCAACTGTCGACTCTCCATTGCACACAAAATATGGTGAAAACTCGAGTCGGTGATGGTGTTGCCACCCAAACAGAGCTCTGTAAGCTTTGAAGCACAACCATCAGCAAGAGCGTGGCACAAGCTGCGTACGCCATCTTCTCCAATAAAATTACGACGTAAATCGAGTCGGGTCAATTTAGGGCAGCTTTGTGTCCGCAACATTTGCGCAATTTTGATAGCACCGTAATCGCCAAAACTATTGCCTGGTAGACACAACTCTTCAATACTCGGACAACATCCTAGCATTAACGTGTTGAGTAATACATCGGCTTCTCCATCGGCTTCTTCATTCGTAAACAAACACGAGATACTCAAGCGCAAAAGACCAGGGAACGTATTTGACCGCATTTGCTCTGATAAGGACAAAATAATTTGCTCATGATCATCATGTGTAACCACAAACCGTTGAGGACAATTTGTTGCCCGCATTGACAATTTGCTAAACGTCATTCCTGCTGCTAAAGAAACAATCTTCAAGTACTGAAGATGGATACATAACCCTAAAATACACGCACGTCCACCCGTTCGCGTCGCTAGTGCCTTTTGAACGGCATTGCAACTCAAATGCAACGACGTTACAAAAAGTGGCACTACCACACAGGAAATACGACAGACGCTACGTGCACGCATAATTTGCACTCCATCCACATAACTCCAGATAATTTTACTCAATTCTTCGTACCCACGAAAGAGCAAAAGACACAATTTACTAGACTCATTCTTGTCCTTTCCTGCTTCTTCTTCAAACAATGACACAAATCGCATACGCTTATGGACACTTACACACTCGTTTTCGCTGATATTACGCTTTGATTTCAGATGCGATCGCTGACAAAAGTAGCCATCTGCACATGCAGACAACGTAGCCATGTCTGTTGATTCTGGGGTAATCGTAGCCTGTAAATTGGGGGCTAACTGTACCACAGGTACCACATTTGGCTTGCAACACACCGACAAGGCAACATTTGCAATTCCATTAGCAACTTTTTGCGTCCTCTTGTCACCTGGAGTCCGACGAATCTTTTTGTTTACGATACTAGCCGTCAGCGCCTGCACACGACGCGCTAAGCTGTCCATGTTTACGTATTCAAACAATGACGCCGAGTGGATAAAAATCAACACTTCCAGCTTGCGTGCTAATATCCACGTTTTGTTAAGCGCCATATCGCTCTGCTGGCTGACCACAACTTGCGCATTTCGTGCTATTAATTGACCAATACGAGTTAATATCATGCGACGATGCATTGTGTGCTCACGTCGCTGCCACGTCAGTGGACGCGGCAGACTACGCGTGGCAAATACGGCATTATTTGGGTGGATGTCCTGTGGTGGTAAAAACGCGGCGGCGTCTGCCATGGCAGTACTGTGATATCGTGTTAAGCAAGAGGAATATTAACCTTGGACTACCTGTCCACCGGGTGGGGGACGCTCCCCTTTTGAAGTGCTCTGGGTTTACGCAGGCCTTCTTTAGTGAGTGATCAAATTTTGTATGGCAACGTTTTGCGTGTCTTTGTAAACGGTTTTTGATCAAAAGAACCAACTACATTATTACTATAACGGTGGTTATTCTTGGGCTGCAATAAAACATGTTGGCGCAAACAATAAATCTCAAACATCGCGGACTGAAAAATCATGGAGACTCGATTATAGAAGAAATTACCTCGGGTAATATTTATCAATTATATGCTGAACCTTACGACTTCAAGGCCAACAATTCGTCGTTGCGATACATACATTGCTTCAGCAATGCTTTCATTAATTGCACCAATTTGGTTACTCGGCATGTTAAGCACAAGATGCTCGGTACGTTAATGTCCATCTAGAGGAACGCCACCTCCAATGCGTGGCACTACCACCAGTTAGGCTTCCGATCGTACTCGATGCCATCACAAACTTTTAAAATCATACAAGTAGATATCACAATCTCGACCGTGCAATTATCGGCACTTCGGTACTTCGTATCCTTGTGTTCTGCTGTGTGCTGCTATTGATTTCATCACTTTTTATTACTACGCCCAAGACGTTAGTTTTTGAGGCGGTCTTGCGAACACATTGTAATTGCCTTTGTTCTTATCTTGTCGCTCTTACATTTATCTTGCTTTTGATCATACCACTTAGCTTGCAAGCCGAGCCTTCAAAGTCTTTTTGCTTCCCTCACCCCTTAAGGCAATGAGTGAGGTCGCGTGTTTGGCATCGTCGTGCGTGAATTAATCGAGTCAGTCCGAAGGCATGAAAGGCTTCGGGTAGCACTACTGCAATCCTAAAGATCGGTAGCTTAGCGAGTAGACGCAGGAATTCCTAAAGGGTAGGCCCAGCTGCTGCAAGCTCGCGTAACAGCGCTTGGTCGACGACCATAGCCCTTCACAATACTTCGCAGAAGTCGCTGCAACAATGAGAATCTCTCTAATGATTGTATAAATGATTAAAGATTACCCTCTGCTCTGAAGTTGCATTATATTTTTGCAGCCGACGGGCGTTTTTAGTTCAAACTTGAAAATCTCGATACTATATTAGTCTTGTTGCACAGAAAGCTTAAATATGGTCAGCATTTGGGCTATCCGAGTACGGTATTTCCTTGATTTCATCAAATGACATGGGCTTGTCTACAACTATTGTGTCATGAATGATAATTTTTCGGCCTACCACATAATCAAGGCTAAAGTTCATCGACTCATTTTTACAAGTCAAGTATTTATTCGCGTTGAACTTGAAGTATAAAATACTGTACATCTCAATTACTATACTCACTTACATAGCTAATTGTGTGCCAACTGCGCTAATTTCCCACCGCCAGTGAAGGCAAAAGATTTCCACCGCCACAAAGTTGACGTCCGCGCTCGACGGAAGCGACATGAGACCACCTGCCGTAACAAAGAATCCACCGTCTTCTTTGCGCTCAAACTGTTGCCACGCTGAACACTCCATGTGCCGTACTGTATCAGTAGGAGTTCCCACATCAAGTGAGCGCAGACCCAGCAAGATTCCCGTCGGTGTTTCTACCCGAAAGAGAACTGCAACCACGCGATCAATGCACGTTGCATCGCAATTCGTCATGTCAAACACAATGACAGTGTCTTTGTCTATTTTCTTTACCTGCTGCACCTTAATGAAACTGCACTTTTCACGCGATGCGTTCTCAGGTTCTGTCACGATCTTCCACGTCTTCTCAATCACATCGTGCATGTTCAGCTCCTTTGGAAAGTCCTTTTTCAAACTGTACGAAAATGAGCCATCAGGGGTTAATACGGTCTTGTAGCTCCAGCCATGCTCATCTTCGCGATCCATGAGCACCTTACCGTCCACCGAGTACTTTCTTAGTGCGACGTTTATGCCCTCTTTGACGACAACCGCGCATGTTCCCTTGTCAATGTACCGGCTCACTTGCTTCATTACAAGTCTGTCGCCTCGATTCTGCAAACGCAGTTTGCCATGCTGTGCACAGCTTAGTGTGTTCGTTTTGAGCCGATTGTTCTCGATAGAAAGGCTTTGTATGACACGCCCAAGCCTTTCAATCGCAAGTAAAAGCTTCATCTTGTTGATGCTCAATTGGTCAGCACGCGACACATTCATGCAGCGCGAATAGTAAATATGGTTAAGATTTTCCACCTTGGCACGCAGTTTGGCCAGTATGTGCTCGATTGGTCGTTCATTGTTCGGACTAGGTACAGTCGACGGTACATGCCCAGCATTTAAGGTGACAGGAACATTTTGAAATGGCGCGACGAGCACATCGATCATGGCGTCCTTCTTGTCCACCATTAATTTTTGCAGTACGGCATTGTCTGCACCGATAGGCGAGAGAAGCATACTGGTAGCATTGGTATTCTGCTCTATAGAGACGACCAGCGGATCATGTGGTGAGCTTTTGCTGTAAGAGATGTCTTGGATCTGAATGGTTTTCTCATCCGAGAGAAATATCTCTTGAATCATATTGACTTCTTCACGTGTCCAAGAGGCCGTAGGAGGCGCTGAGGAGAGAATTGGAGAACGAGAATTTGTGATGGGCTCCATCTAATCTGTTGCTTCCTCTCGGTCTTCAAATGCGCTCGGCTTGGGTCGATACTTATGGCTTCTGCGGCAAATGATCAACTGTCGAATGAGAAGCATGCAGATCAATAGTCTTAATTTGATGAGTGCACTGTTGCTTAATTCCGAATCTCTTTTCGTTGCCTCGGTCGACGTGCAATGCAAGCGTGGATGGGCACGCAAGAAGCCTCGTCCGTCGTCTTTGCAATCAAATTTAAGATTAGCACTCAGACGAGGCATGCGGGCATTTCACTAATTACATGTATGGGGATGGAGCTTGGCACAACAGCAGAGCGTCTAACGGTCACGATGCAGTGGACCGTTTGGGCGCCCAAACCGGTGGCATGAAGGCGACGATTTTGATGTTACACAACACCATGGTAACGCCATAGGCGACGACTTTGATGTTACGCAGCACCATGGTAACGCCATTTGAGCAGAGCCACATCGTTGCATACTATGTCTGCCATACTATTCGCCTTCGCAGCGTCGAAGTGTAGAATACTCTCGATGTTCGTACTTAGAGTGCTGTCCATACAAAGCAGAGCTTTTAGATGAGTTACCATCGTGATGGGCTGAGATACGGACTCTGCAAGCTTTGATTGCGATGGCCAAGAAAGAAATAGAAAAGCACCAATCGGCACGGACGCTATGATTGCCAAATGCAGATTCTCATCAGTATTTGGAGTCTACACAACATCTTAAGTGGAATCGCTTGACAAATCCGATATTGCAAATGAGATGCGTGCTCATGCAAGAATTGCAGTATTCATTGAAACTCGTACTTCCTATTCCACTTTTGACGCAGAGTAGGGTCAGTGCGCACAAGTAAATTCAAGTAGTAGCAATTCCCGAAAGCCTGCATATGGCGTAAAAGGTGAGTCATATCATTCATGTGTTGTGTCCTGATGTTTTTTGTGGTCAATATAATCTAATATCTTGATTCTAGTATAGTTGATAATAGTATATATAAGGAGATACTTGACGTTTGAGAGCTAACTATGTATATCAAATAGCCGCTTTCTGGATAGGCTACCGAAACGGATATAGTCCATACCAAAATTTGCGAAGAATTACCGGTAGGCCCAAAACCCATTCTATTGTGTCAAGTAAATCATTATTCAAATTACATATTATAGCACTTTTCGATCCCTCAATAGCTATTATCGTTCATCGTATAATTTACAGTTCGTTTTCTGCGCAAGGTGATGTATCTTATTAAGTTAACAAAGACGCTAGAGGTAGCGCTTCAAATGCAGGTGGCACAGCTCAACAGGTGAGAAGCGGAGCGCCACTAACTGCGGGTAAGACCCGCACCATCTAGTGGACAACACAGCTCCATAAATGTATAACATCGTGCGACCAATTGCAGGTAATGAATGGATCCTCAAGATATAGATGGGTAACGAAATACTGCCAAAATTAGGTAACGTAGTTCCGCAAGAAAGAATTGACAAAATTGATCCCTGGTGTCACATACGAACCGTGTTAAAAAAAGAGACTGTATCCATCAATGTGATCGACACTTCAACTGGTCGTCATGTCTCGGCAGGTGCATGCACTATCACAAGTGATTGAGCTACCTGACTATAAAGAACTCAAAGCGACTAAGTTTCTGGCTGGAATAAAAGCAAAATAGCATATCCGAACCGATGCTCTTAAAGATGGGGTTTTTGTTTGAGTGTAAAAACACATCCTTCGTTTCTCACAAAGATGCCTGAAAGCACTTTCAAATTCAGAGTACGTTGCGCTTACCCTTGATCTATTATATTTTCGAGTAAAGAAGTACTCCCTGAATGTGGCATTTAGACGTATCATTAAACTCTTAACGGGTAAAGATGAGAGGCAAAAGATTGACCATAAGCCAGGCACGAAGAGCTGTGCTACCAAGAAAGAGTGACTCACTGCTGAGACAGTGTGAGCTCATTGGTGCCTTTTTCACCGAAAAGAAAATAATTGGAATCGAATTTACCGCACTCGTCACCTATATTCCGAGTTTAAAAACGAGCAAAAAGTGGTGACTGGTTTTACTTGAATAGTGCGACGGGACCGACACAACGACCCGTTGGCAAGATCGACGTGCTGCTTAGCAATATATTTAAGTAAATGCTTGGTGGAGCCAAACGGCAGCCTTTCGTACGTGTGCAGCTTGATACGATTGTAAAATAGTGATACCGCAAGGGCTATAAAACGTCCCGGTTACGTCTGCCGTCTATTTACACATTTGGTTTGACCATTACGGGCCTTAGCTTAGACATACTTTGACAATTTATTCGTTTGTAATCGTTTCAAGAGAGCTGACTGCTTTCTTTAAAACAGTCATATTTATTTGTCGACAAATGTTTTTTGCGGCAGAGAACGTACAAGTCTTTTGCTAGTCTGCGAGCAGCCATAGGGTAAGAGCTGACCTTTAAAGAGGAAGTCGGTTCAACTTCGTCTACACCATGTTCTCAAAAGGATGTGAGGGAGTTGGTAGACCTGGCCAACTATTTGCACTAGTACAGTGCTAGCTAAGCAGGTCTCACAAAACATCGGTTCGATCGTTTCGAATAAGACATCCATTGGTACCGGAAGCCATAACCAGGAAATTTTGAAAGCGTCAATTGAGCAAACTCAAGAGCGTACGTTCTGTCGGGTTAGAGCTGCTGGTCCTCTTTAGGAAAACACGAGGCAAAGATAAGAGTGATGTCAGAGTTGTCGGCAATTTTACGTCAAGTGCGCAACGAAGCAGAGGCATATTCATAGGAGACAAAGGCCTCCTTAATAGTAGTGCAGTTATATTGGATCATAAAGCTCAGGCGAGCCGCTAAGTTACCTTCGGAAAGAGTATCCTTAGACTGTGGTAGTCGGTATACTTAGCAGCGTACGCTTTCAGTAAGCTTCTGTCGTTTGTCACACGCTGAAGTATGATGGAAGAGAACCGATTATTGCGCTCGATGCTAAAATTATCAGCGTCTGGCCTGGTCTTATGTCGAAGGTGGGAATTTGTAGAGGTGTGTTATCTTCGATCTACCGAACGAGCATATTGTGTGTAAGCTAACGGCCGTGAAGCACTCTGTCCAATGTAGTCACATCTGGAATTTGATAGCCTGGAAATAAAATCACAATCTTTGAGAAGATACTTCGGAAACATCCTGTTAAAAGGTATGTGGTGTATTGACCGACTGGATGCAAGTCATACTTGTCTTCTGATATTTTTTCGTCGCCGAATAAATTACATAAGCGGGGTTTGTTGCGGAGCTAAAAATATAGTCACTGTAAAGTTGCGCTAGACTAATGATTTTTCAAGCCAAGCTTCTGTCGTACATGTCACGAAGGAAGTGGTCCCCAGGGTGCCCTCACAGCACCAAAACAGATGAAGCAACTGCTTGATGCAATGGTCTGCATCGATCGAATATTGCCCATACGAAAGGCTCTCTTTGTCGAGCATATCACCATAGAGAAAATGGACTGGCGACGGGCGAATTGCTTTGGTATGAGGTGGTGTGAATTTTCATAATCTCTTGCCGATTGCGTAGTGAGGAACTTTACGTGACGGCTTGTGATATCATCCTCCACTAACACCTTGATTACATTAAATATGGACCAAGTGATCTTTACTCGTTATACGAAAAGCTAGCGATAGCCAAATTGCCAGAGAAATGGGGTTTTAGTCGGCCGGATCGTCTGCCGACGATAAATGACTCTCAAAAAGATTGCCTTGGCATCCAAAGTTGCCTCTACATTATCATCTGCTCCAATGCTTAGGGATGCGTCTTAAAATGGCCGCGGCTGCAACAAAGTCTAATGGGTGGCGAGTTAGAAGCAGTTCGCCCGACAAAAATCACTAGGGCAAAGAAGGCTTCGGAAGAGCATTTCGTTTTACTACAGTAGAAAGAGTATGCATATTATTATCATTGCAGTGGATTTTAGAAAAAAATTCCATCGATGATTAGGGACATCCGACAAACACACGTCTGACCCTTATCCTGCTAAGACCGCAAAAAGCCTTATGCTACTGGTAGCACAAGCAAATTAACCCTGTTTAAGATTTTGCGCCCTCAAGGCGTCAAAGTTATCATCAGACCCACCGGCCATGCGGAAAGGCTCTTTCAGAACGACGAAGAAGTCCGCGGTCTCAAGAGCAAATACCTGGCCATGGCTGCCATTTTCGATGAGGCCACCGAGATCTGCGACAAACGGGAAGACGATGACGTAAGAAAAGAATTTCCTAGGTACATTTCTTGGGTAAGCCAAGCTTACAAAATATCTAATAAAAGCTGGCGTCCCGTTGTAAGGACTTTTAAAGAATTGCAGCTGTTGATACATGACAGACGCCCTATCGGTGTTTGCATACAAATTTTAAGGAATATTAAATTGGATGGAGCTCTCTTTACAGTGCAAAATTATTTTTAGTGCACATTAAGAACTAGTGGTAGGATTAAAAGGACACGCGACGAGCAGAATTATTAAAATAGCCGTTTGCGGTAAAGATAATAATTTGCTCCGCCTTAAATCTGTGCAAGGTGTCTTATGGTCCCGTCTCAGAAAGTGGATGGCTCGAGCTAATTGTCGCTCTATGGTGACTTAGTGCAGCAGTGAAGTTTGGTTGTCGTGATACGTATTGTCACACTTGATGTTACTACATGCGCTATGTCTGGAGCTGTCCTTGTTTCAGTTGTTGCTTATGAAATGTCAAGATTTGGGCTCATTTTTCGTAGGCCAAGAACTAATTACGATCGAATTTACGGTAAAACATCACTTAGCCGACGATCGCCAAGGCCACAACGCCAAAGCTACAAGAGATACACGAATTAAGGAACATAGCAGAAACAATATATACAACCAATACGATATGAGCTATCTTTGTTAATAACAGTAGTGGTTACGACTTGGAAATAACTTATTCAGCCGCGCTGACGACTATCATGTCCATGAAAAGGACTTTTAGGCTACGTGTAAGAATACAACTGCAAGGACTACTGCTGTTACCGCCTAGTACTTGCTGCACGATGATGAGTTCGGCTTCAAAGAACGCTCCTTGTACGAATCTTTCTGATACGGCAAAACCAATTTCAGCTATAAGCTTTTAATTAAGCTATTTATGTTGACACAGGAACACTACAGATAGCTTAGGCATCTTGGGATCATTCCGCGAAGTAGACTGGCAGAAAGATTTGAAATCTTCCGGTGAGCGACTACGTACTACAATTGGTCTTAACAGACCAAAATGCGCAATGGATTGCAGTTTAAAAACCGCTTTATATAAATTGAGCGTCTCTCCTATATGGAAATCGACTAAATTTGCAGCTGCAATTATTACTAGGATTTTATCTCTTGCTATCAAAATGCATCCTAAAGCATAGCGCAATGATTGCGGCTGGCTTTGTACTCATGTCTTAGAAGAATGCCTAGAATATTCTACTAAGTCACTGATGCCCTTTTATGTCTGGCCACGTTTCATGAAACAGTAAAAACAAGACTTGCTCGAGTCGATGGCAGTAACATATTGTTTCTCTAGCCGACGGATCGGCATTTTACGCTGCGATTATAGATCTTTTGCGGAACGTTCCGTCTGAAGTTTGCGAAACATAATTTCTCGTTGAGGGCCGTATCAATGAGTACGACAAGTATCTACCCAGTAGTTAAATTCAAGGCTCGCGGAAAAGTGAGAACAATTACGATAGATAATACAACTGAGCATAAAAGAGGACAAATGATTGTGACAACAGTATAATAAGTTTTGATTGGAAATTTTGATCTCCAAAACACACTAATACACGCTACAAATGTACTTCGATCTTGGTATAAACAAAACTGCAATACCGATTGAGCTAATAATTAGTAGTATGGCAAACATGTTGAAAGCTGATCAATAAAATGAGCAGATACAGCAAGTATCAAATTGTGAAATATAGATTAAGCAACACGCTTAGATGAAAAAATTGCTGAAGTTCTTGAAGAAATGTACATTATAAAGTGACAAGTAGGAATAGGCTAAAAGTTTTCGAAACAATGGCAATGAAAACATGGAGTTAGGACATGATCTCACGGAACGCAAACTCTTCCGAGCTCAGTATTGCAAGCAATAAAGGTTGTGAAGGTAAGGATTTTGATAAGCTCAATTGAAACTTAGCATGTTACAATAAACGCCAAGTGAACTGCAATTTTACAGACTTGTCTGCGAAAAAAATTCAGGTGACGATAGGCAAAATAAAGCAGTAAAACAAAGAGTTGGTGTTCAGAATTTTCAGCCTGGAAATGACGACCTTTTCAGCTTGGACACAGTCAACGTATATATAATTTACTTCCTCGCTTCACGGCCACAAAAGTTTTACAGATCATTGTTTTCAGCGATTTGGTTGTATCAAAGAAGGCGAATACTTTTGTTTCTGCGACAAGCATTGCATACAAGGGCTCAATAGTTATTTTGAGTAATTGCTTGCTTAAGCATTTTAAACTTTGTATTCTTGAAAGCTTAGAAATTTTTTAGGAAAATACTTTTATTGGCAAAATTATAGTATCCAAAATTATTGTTATGGGTTCGTCACATTTTTCCTGTTTTTATATTGATCAAAAATAGTTTGCATCAATATAAATGCATATGGAACTAATTAAAGTCAAGTTATAAAAATAGAGGGAGAGTTGAAAGTTTTTACCTTTTTTTCAAATTGAATGAAAAAAATACTCATCCAAAACAAAAAATGATGAAAACGCAGAAAAGTAAATATTTCTGCAAAACAAGAATATGAATTATATTTCAGATTGGATAAAATGGCAAAAATATACATGTGAAAAATAAAAAATAGAGTATGTATAAGATGGCGTGGGTTCAAATACATTTGTTACAAAGTGGCTCGGATTTGCTGGACAGACCAAACAATGGGGTGTGGCTGCGTCATATGCTGCCAGTTGCATCACTTCAATGTTTAGAATGTGAAAACAATTCAAGTATGTCCAAGTTCAACTACATCGTTTGTTGTGTCGGTTCGCATTGGAACAAACAAGCCAATGGAGTATGTTGTTGAGGTAAACAGTACCAGTGGTACCTGCACATGCGGTTATGTGAAGGATATGAATGCTCCATGGCGACACCTCATAGCAGCACGTGCAGATTTGTTATTTGAGGATATGTGGTCAGCCAAAACGTATCCACTTACCTACGATGAAGCACTCGAAGTGAAGCCATTTGTGACAAAAAGTTAACGGGTAAAGAGTGAGATTCTTCTACCAAATCCGTCCAAAAGAAAAGGTCGACCCAAAAAAAAGCGAATCGAATCCCAGCATGCTCCATAAGAAGTTGACGCGCCAACAAGTGTTTATTGATGCGACAGCTGTGGTCAAGTGGGACACCAACAAGCGTCGACGCACCAGCATGAAAGTATTTTTTTTAGTGAGTTAGGTATATTTTTGTTTTTTTATTTTTCAAGAGTTATTTTACTTCGTAGGTAGATTTCTTCATGTAGGTGGAAAAGTTGTGATTCAAGGTAGATACTTTCCATTTAAAAATATTTTTTCTATTTAATTTGAAGAAAGGTGTATTTTATCCATTCTCCCAAAAATAGAAGTATATGTAAAATACTTTTTTACGAAAGGGAAATTTTAACTGATTTACAAGCGAAAAAGTAAATGTTGGTGGTAAACTAATCTGTAGAATTCTTTAACATGGAAAGTGAAATGCTTGATCCAGCTTCTTCTCTGGTGTTTAAAAAGTATCAAAGCATACCTGTATAGTCTATGCTCCTGATAGCTAACCACCGATACCGCTTCGGCGGATCGTGCCAACAGCAATATTGGGCACATTAATAACTTCGTTTAGCCAGCTGTGATGAGTACATCAGTGCCCGTAAGAGCGCAGATTTGCTCTGTTTTTTATTTCAACTCGATCAGGGTGGCGTGTAGTATTGATAAGTAAAAGAAGGGCATATAATACCGTTTGAGCTGTTCCTGATAATTATTTTTAGCTTACAGAATTTATATAAGCACAAGCTCGCACATATTTGTTCGTAGCTTCGAAGGCATGCCTTGCTAATGAGAGCTACTATGCCTGTGAAGTATTAATATTAGACTGGAACATATCAATGCTTTTAATATAGATAACGTGGCTAGCGTACAATTGAGAATTTAAACCTTTCGATTTGAATGTGTCAAATAAAGCCACATCATGCCAAAAAAAACTTTTACTGAAAGGTGGCTTCTGATAGAGTGATGGGCATCTCATCGGTACTTATACCGAGTGGTAGTTTAAAAGATCTCAGAACTAAGCGTAAATTTATTCTTTAGAAGCGCTACCATTCTGTGCGGTCACAGATACATCTTTTCTATCTCTCTAGACACCCACAGATGCAATCGAGCCACAACTAGTTGAGAAAAAAGCATTGTTATAGTTGTTGTAGTATATTTAAACGCTTATTAGCATTTGGAAAAAATACTTTATACAGCAATTTGTTTTAGCCTGTATTGTATCGCGCAATTCAACTTCGACAGATCATGGACAGCAAGCAGTAATTACTAAAAGTTTGCAGACCGTGTTGTAAGACTCTTCGGTGCAATGTACTGTGTGACCTCGCGACACCTGGCAGTACTTAGTAAAAAAGTATTACGTCTAATTCGGTAAATTGACTGTATAGATTGAAGAGGTTTAGGATATATAGTGTTACCTTTTAAACTCGTTGAATGTGCATTTCACGCTTCTCAAGTGAATAACATGCTAAAAAGAAGTGTCTGATAAGGCGGCTGCAGCCTTCCCTGCTGGAGCCTATCGCAATTTTAAGCTTTATAAGCACAATTTGTGCTCTAGAAATCATGCAGCTAATGCTCCGGTGCCCGATGGTAGCGCTTTTTGCGGAGTCCAACTCGCTTTTGTGGCCATGATCAAGTGCACGCAATACTTCCACCTAGATAAACAGGTCAAGAGCTGTACATTTACCTAGCAAGTCACTTTATCAAATGTGTTTTTGTCATTGAGAGCACATATAGAAAAAGCTAATTATCGAGTTCCTCTCTGCAAACTTCAACTTTATTCAGAGCTCAAGCTCTTTTGCTGCAAGCAGGGTTGCCAATATGGTTCGGGTGCCACTCTTCAAGTAAGTCAAGATGATTGTATGCATATGCAACGAGAGGTTAGACCTGTCATGCGCTAGGCGTCTCAAGTGCAGCCAGAAGCGATGACAGAAGGTATTCAAATTCCTTTACAAGAGAATTCTAGCCACACACAAAAATCTACCTAGAAATCATGTCGACTATCAATTTCTTGGCGTACATCATACCGAGTAGTGTATTTATTGGCTTGTTAGATTAAGTTTAATTAGCTGGCAAGGAAAATAACATCTGTTGGTTTTGGCTATTCGAAATAAGGACACATGATCTGAGCCGGTTTCAAAGCAAATATTACTTTCTAGAAATTGTTTTTCATGCTTTAAGCAGCAAGACAGGGTTTTGCCCAAGGAAAAAGCACAAAAACACACTTGTTACACAGTCGTGAAGGAAGCTTTTGAAGGTCGGTGGGTGGGCGAGGCGTGGGCGGCGAGCGACAAAGCCGATGAAGGAGGTGTGTTGACTGCTTAAAGCAAATAAATTAGTGATATTGAAGAGAGAGCTATTTGCTACGGCCTTACCGGTGGATCTTAGCCATCTAATGCTAATATCCTAAAGGCTCTCATTCTTTTATTCTCCATCGGGCTTTTTACACATCCTGTATTATCTAACCGCTAGGTCTCTTGACTACTAAAGATTTTAGGACATTTGGACCTTGCTTCTAACATAACCCGTTTCACTTCAATAAGCTCTCGATGCCACGTAGGGTCATTGCTAACTTTATGGATAGTACCAATGCAAATGTATATTGAAAAAAATGTGATTATATGGCGTAATGGCCGTTACCGACAAACTTGCTGGTGACGACGGTTATGTCACACTGATAGGATCGCCCGCCTGTTGATGCTCAATAATTTGGTTTCTGATGCTTCCTTTGGCACCTTTGAAGTCGGATTGTGGCGGTTTTGTCTTTGGAGTGTCATGCTGATGGGCATACAGACCGTCGGGAGTCACATACCAGAATTACTCATTCATATTTGGTACAAATGATCTACCAAAGCTTGTGCACTAAGCAAAGTTCAGCTGAACTAACTCAAAAGCATAAGACTTTCCTTGAGATCGGTCTTTGTGCTGGTACCGTTAAAGTACTTGGGTTATTATACAGATGAGCTAGTTGCTATATTTGTATGACTACCAAACATTAATTATCAGTGTGGGGTCAAAACATACACCACGCCATTTAATCAACGAGCTTAAAATGCTCTCGTGATAGTGGTCATAGCCTTGTTACGCAGCCTGGCACGAGCACAGAGCTAATCTCGTGCCTTACACCGTTAAGCGCAAGATGGATTGATAGTGGGCGTTCGGACATCGAATATGAACTTTCTTTAAAGAAAGGGATACACCGAATCGCTTGAAATTTTTGAAATTTTTGAGTCTAGGCATTGCATATTTTCTATCGCAAGACATCTTTATCAAAACCTGAGAATACACTTGCATTCTTGAGAAGAATTCTCATCAGTAGAAGTACTTACTCTGGAATATTTCGGGCTTTTAGCTCAGCTTAGAGCTCAGCAACTTCGAAAATTTAAATAAAGTAGCTCTGATATCGATGGCAGTGTCTTTAGTTTTTGCGTTGCGCCGATCAACTGATCCGATCATTATTTCAGCTAAAAAAACTTTCTCTCAATTCTCTGATGTTAGCGACATCCAAGAATTGATGTCGTGCCCCACCCTATTCTTCTTTATAAAGCTTCCTTGCAATTGATGGTTGTATTTGCTACCCACCTTTTCTTGCTTGCGCATATGTTGCCTGTTAGAGAAATTGTAATATTCACCATTGTAGTACCCATCTGAGATGCTTCGACGTCTACTCTGTCTTGTAGACATAGATTGCCCCTTGCAAAAATGTGTTACCCGAATTTTGCGGTGTTATATCGCTCATTTATGACAGTACATTGCTTACACTAATATAGCTATCTTAAGCGTCTTTGGCAGCCAGTGCTACCAGGAATACCTAGCTAACGATAAAAAGCTTAAAGTCTTAGTCATGTTGATCTTCGGAAAGGCATACGGTCCTTTGATACCTCCCGTATCCATTCTTAACGTGCATCTTCTTCGGCTTTCTACTTAAGAAGCTATTGAAACAACAAGACAACATGACTTAAAAGTTACACGAAATTGGACGGATGGTATGTACGTTAATCAGTCTAAGGCTCATGCACGGCATACCCAGGCCCAATTCACACTTGTCTGTATTAAGGACAAAAATTGATTCCGTGCTGTCAAACCTTAACGGACAGATATATATCAATCTAAAAAATGTCGAGAGCCGTTTCATTATCAGTCAATCCAAAATTGAATTATTCCGGTATTTCCTTACTAGTCAGATCAATTTGCTAAACCAGAACCATTTGCTGGCGCGCGAAGGTGCCAAAGTTTACGAAACAAATGATTTCATTTTACCTCACACACTTGCGCGTACACATTGGTGCCGGTTTTCTCTTTGTTTGTCGTCATGCGCTTGGTAGCTAATGTGCATCAGTCACACATCCAATTTTGTGACTTTGTTTTATCGCAGTAGAATGCGCTCTTCCCTTACTAATGACAAATATTTTCCGAGTCAAGTTGAGCGTGGACGATTATTTACCTCGTAAGTAGTGATTTTTAATGACATCGTGAGTGCATTAATTTGAAAGTATGTGTTGTCGTCGCTGTAAGCGCAGTATGACGCAGTGTTTATAATAATTGTAAGGACCTATTGTATGTGCAACAGGAGGATGTTCATGGAGATATCAGCTACTGCAACTTGGCCTGCACCCAAAGTTTATGGCAAGATGCCAGCCACAACCAGCGATTGCCGTAGTACAGCAGTATCGAGGTCCAATACGACAACTGCGCTAGTGCGCTAATAATAATGCATCTGCAAGAAAATAAAGTACATGTAGTAACAAGTGGAGCCAAAAGACCCAAAACAATAGCGTGTCAATCATGGTAAATTAGCCCGTGCTTATTTTTTACTTTTCCATTTCTGACGAAAAATGAATTTGTAGTATATAGCGATGACATACTCCCCCGAGCAAGAAAAAGTTTGCGGAACGTAATCAATCAGCGAAGATGCATTGTTATCAGCGCACTAGCGCAGTTGTCTATTGGAAAAGTTTCAACGATAAAAATGGAGACTAGATTTGCGCTCGCAAGTAAAAAAAAACAAAGCAGCAATAGTTTATTCCTGGAAATGAATTAAGCTGATAAACTGAAAAAAATGCGCCGTTATTGCCGAAAATTTATGTATCCATACGAGCTCAAAAGACTACAGAGATCAAAATTTAAATTATTGAATGGTCGTGTCAATTGGTGGAACATGTGATATGGTAAGAGTTAGTAATGTGTTCCGTCCTGCCAACCAGAAGCTGTTAGCTAATCAGTACAAAGTTTTTGTCGATTTTCCGAAGAAGTTTTTCTGTAATTTAGGACTGACACCAAGTATAGTTTTAACAATGTAAAACTTCTGGAGTCACACCTGTGTAGGAATCAAAGCTGTCAAATTCTACGACAAGTTGGAGAGCGTTCTTGCGGGTCAACTAACGCCTTCAAGGCAAACATTGCTTTGAGTTCTATATTGTGAGCCAAGCGGGTGGTGATCTTATCAGTATGCACCTGAATCCGGCTTACACCTTCAAGACCCTTGTTGCTACGACAGACGATTCGATATCCGGTCTCAGTGATCAGGTCGATGGAGCTGGCAGACACGCTGAACAACATCAAATTAGAGCGGAACCTAATTCACTTACCAGGTTCCAAAAATGCATCAGCTTCCGCGAACATGGTCTCAGGAATATTATCCCACAGACTGTTTGCAATAACAAGGACGATACTGACTTTCCCAAGACCAACAACAAGTGTGCGTTTGACCGTATCGTATGGTACTAGATCAGCCTGCTAAGGAAAATCCTCGTCGGATACAGGCGGAGGTGAAAGAACTGTTTAAGCGCTTCTATCCTTACAAGGGCATAAGCTATACGCTTAGCCTGCTCCTCGACGAGCCCGAGGAAAGTTATCATTCTATGGATAAAGCTAAAGACAGGTAATGTTAAATGTATTCAATCCATTTTGACGAGGAGAGGGTATTGCTATGGATATTTTTTCGAATTAAAACCATGCACACCTCATCAAAAACATTAGATACATGTGCATTGCGACATCGGAAATAAAAGCGTTCGATATTGGCAAATATGTACAGCAGCTAAAAAGTATCTTACATCATATTTCGGTGGCTGTAAAAATGGGGTGACAAAATGAGATGTGTCAGTGACGTTGGTAAGGCTACGAGTACGTCACGGGATTCAGTGTACTAGAGTTAACTCCTATCCCGTCTAAGGTGGCTTTTGAAAGCAAACTGCGTGGAGCAAGCATTACCGGTGACTGCGAAAGAGTAATGTTTGTTTGAGAGTACTACGACATGAGCCCGGCTTAATGACTAGGTGCAATCACCCTTTCATTTAAGAATGCTCAGCAAGGAGTGGAGGTTACTATCTGATGACATTGGAGGAGGCTACTGCTTAGAGTTACCGTATTTTGCATCGAGCACATCGAGCACTCTACTTTTCGTGCAGAGCAAGTAGATACTAGATTCCCTCCTCGCATAACGCATGTTTAATGCATCACTTTTAGTGGCGTAAATTTGGAAGCGAATTGACGACTGTTGCTTCGACCCTTGGAGTAGAAATACAAGTCAATTAAGAGGTAAGGGCTCCTTATTCAAGCATTGAAGGCTCGACAACGTGCAGCTACTGGTGCGGCTACTGCTTCTTCTTTAAGAGACAGTAGCACGTGAGCAGAACTCCTTTTACGCATCGGATAGGAGAAGATGAGGATGCAATGATAGATAAGCTGAACAGTCATTTGATATAATATGAAAGGATATGATTCCTCGTACCTTCTAGTTCAAGTCAGCATACATCCTTAACTTTTATTATCAGATATGGCCATAGCTTAACATTTGAGGTCTACTGCTGTCTGCGTTCGCAGCAGCCACAGCTTCTTCCATCAATGCGTTGACAACTTTGTTGCACCAATGCCATAAACATTCTGCCAATCATTTGATATGACTGGAATTGGCCTAAGCCACTGGTTCGCACGCGTGCTCGGTGACTGCTTGAAACGAAGACGCAACAATCCAGAGTATGTCGATTCTTGCGTGGGTGAGCCAGAGAGAAGTGAAAAAGTGTTAACGTCTGTGCCTTCATTCGACATCTTGCCTTGTACTAGTAACGACGAGTGGATCGTACAAGAGGACCCAAGGCTTTGGACTGAGACCAACCGTCTGGTTAACGCGGCAGCAGCTTGGCAGATTCGTCGTGTGATGCCTATTGAAGTTGCTACGCTGAATGAATTCGAACTGGAGGAATTGACAAACCCACAGCTGGCGAGGCGTTATAAAAAAGTTCCAATCCTTCAGGTCCTGCGCGCAACCAACAAAACGCTGAGGCAACTGTCGCTCCAACTATTGTCTAAAGAATCATTCCAGCAATTAATGCTCTTGGAGCGACGCGCAATCCACAGCGTCCTTGCAGAGCGACCAATTGGATGGAACCAGGCTCAGTCTATGGAATATGCCGCGCGAGAACGCGAGATGATTGCCGCTGCGAACGAGGAAGCTCGTAACATTGATAAAACTCCTGGATGGAGTTGTGAAGGCTTTTACATGGTGAAGATACCGCGCATCTTCCTGACTTACGCTCAAGAACCTCGACATTGGGACGAGCAGCGAAGAACACTCGATAAAGTCACTTGAGAATTATTTAGTAAAAAAGATCCAAGAACTCATGTGCAACTGCTGTTGCTGCAACGTGAATCGCATGCCAAAAGAAGTATGTTTGAGTAAAAATACCTTAACAGCATCTGAAGTAATTTACATGTCTGCTACACGTACAATATTAACCAAATTCGCAGGTCACTTTTTGCACCGCAATTCTCTGAGAACGTGCTAGGTCTCGAAGTGCTTTATTTTTTAACAAACATTAAAATGGAAGAGAATATTGGTGCAACACGCGTCTTCAGTGTCGATACAACCGCCACTGATATCAAATTTAGCTACGGGCCACAAAATAGGCAAGGAGCAGCCGTTTAGTACGATTCGATGCGGCCTCCGCGACCACCTCTTTAATTGTCTACTTTTTAGTCTAGTATCTAACGCTTCTAAAAACTAACAATCTTTCCGCAAGATCAAAAAAATCTCTGTACTAAAAAACAAGTCAATCAACATTATTTTTATATTCAAGAGAAATCCCAAGAAATTGTTGTGTGTCCTCTCTTTTTCGATAGCGCAATGGTCGTGCCAACTTATGGCTAAGATCTGACGATTTACCAAATATTTTTACATGGATAATTTCACAGGACGAGATTCTGAGATAAAAGGGCTAATATATTAAACTTCAGCCCCACAAGACTTGTTAAATTAGTGCCAATGTCTCATCTCGTCTGAAAAGTTGCGCACCCTTAAAACATTTACAGTGCCGACACGAAATAAGATACCACTTCGTCGGGCCTTTCACGGCCTTGGAAAGGCATGGGTCGACGAACACCATCGACCATTTCCCAACTATGTCGACGCTTTTAACCACTTCATGAAAGGCATCTTAGGAGGTAATTTAATCATCTGAATGCCATGCCTCATGAGTGCCTCAAGATACCTAGCACCTTTTCTATGCATTGCGCACGCGCTCGGCCTTATCAGTGAGGTGAGTGGGGGTTGCGATACGGTAGCTGGTAGTGTCCGTAGCCACTACTTCAATCACGATCAGGCTGAGTGCTCGTGAGCCCCTAAGACTGTATGCTTTGAGCGGCTGGCCGAGCTAGAGCTCACTACGAATGCAAGTGACTTCTCGATGCGAATCGAAGACCTTGCGACAAGATGCACGGCTTCGATTTGGCTACGAATCGTATGAGTTACATGACTTAAACATTCACAAGTGCCGAATGTTTATAGGGTCTGACAACTAGGGCCGACTCCAGAGCATCTTAGGTATTTGCACGGTAGCGCAGAATCTGCTGCTCCTTATGTAAGAGATGAGGAGGTGAGAAGATTTTGTATACTTCATTCGCCAGCGATTTCATGTGTCGTGCGCTATGAAATTGAGACGCTATCGTGAGCGCCAAGAACTTCTTGTGAAGTCGCGCAGCTATCCCGCATCATAGAGCTCGTAAAAGCCAATGAAACGGCTCTGATATGACCACCCATAGGCCGATGCAATCTGAAGCTGAAAGCAACAGGCGCTTTGTGCCATATGATAGGGTATGACATACACCTGTGCTCAAAACCTATGTTCCCCGCGCCTAGTTCGGCATTATGCCGAAGCTGAGCGTTCATGAAGGTGAGTTGTTGATCACTCATCAAGTGAGTGAATTGCTTTCCAAGCGGGTACCAAGAGCACGCGCATAGCCATCCTAAGATCGCGCCATAACAATAGGACGTTTTAAAAATGTGTCGTTCGTAGATGCTACTCAAGAAGTGATCTGCAATGAGCCCACGCGGCGCGCAAAACAAATGAGCGTATGTTTCGGCGCACAAGCCTTCCTCGGCCGAAGAATGCCCATCCAAATCTTTTTGTCGGGCCTTGACGGGCTGACTGTCTAAAGACCTCTCAAGGAATGTCACGGCAGTTAGTAGGTCACATAGTCCCTCACTCACTGCGATAGTGGCTTCGGCCACTAAGTTGACTCGAGGAAAATACTAAGCCATCGATTTTGACCTAATTCTGTTGTTCCTGGTTCTTGCTTTTAGTGACTTCACCAATGTATCCTGGAGCTCATGGACTTTACGATGAGGTCTTTCTCATGGTCGGTGAGTCGGGTGTCAAGTCGAATATTATTTGCGTACCCTTTTTGCTTTGGTGGGCGAAGGATCTGGGCGAGTCTATCTCCCGAAGGCAAAGGTAGCCAAATTACACTGGGAGAGGAGGAGCGATAGGCGCGTATTTTCTGCCCCGGTGGAGTTTGAAGACTTTACAAGAGCCTCCATTGCCTCAGTAGCTCTCGTATTGACCCTGTGGCTCGATTAGTCAGTCGCTAGACCCGGGGATGGGGGGTACCTATCGCATAACCATAGATTCCACTTCAAGGCAGCCGGAGACAGGACACTAAAGAGGACGAGCCATCACACCCGAGTGTATGACTGCCCTACCAACTCGCGCCCGATTGGGTAAGAAGAGGGTCGGGTGGGGGACGCCCCACTGACCGAAAAAGTCTTATAGTGTAATGAGGGTTATGGATCCCGGTCTCAATATGGGTCGGATTGTTACCAGCATTTCGCGATAGAGACAGCTTAGGGTTCCAGTAGCTTAAATCTCATTAGAAATAATCCAACAACAGAATGGATGAAAGATCCAATATTATTTACATAGCCGTATTTAGTGCATATACATATTATATGGTGGAACCAAATGCGTTAGCTGTTCCCGATCTTGGGAACTTGCGATTAAATTAAAATAATTAAATAGGATGTCTAACGCATTTAATTGAAGCGAAAATTATGTAATACACCGCCCGATTTTGATTTTTGTAATTTACCACTGTGTCAGGGGATGGTAGTTCAGCTCTTGCTCATTAATGAGAAGGGCCAGCGTATTTTCACCCTGGGCAGCTGGCATCGATTTGGTCAGATGCAATGAGAACACGGTTTGTTACCCACTATACCTGGTAGTCAAGGAGTTCATCCACAAATTCCGAAATCAAATCACCGTTAACAGTGATGATCTTGGCAATCTCATTGATGAAATGATTGAAGACGTAATCTCAAGAAATATTAAAGCACTGAGCCGGGTCGATGCGAACATTAAAGTTGCGAATGGACAAACCTAGCTGAAGGGCCCAGCAGGAGAGTCAAATGAGTTCTGAAGACCCTGAACGGGAACAGAAGCGAAGCTTCCTGTTTCTTCAACCAAACAAAGTGGTATAACGTACTAAGCATTCTTAGCTGAAGCACATTGCTGAAGTTATAAGCAGCATTGAGTGCGTCAATTGCTTGCAAAACCAGCGCGTTGAAAGAGCCACTGACCAAATAAATATTAAAGCAAATCTTTTTCTACAACCTTTGATATGATATACCGAGGATTCTTATTACGAGCAAATAGAGCGTCTTGACGAGTACTGGTGAAAGGCATGTATGTTCCATCAATTAACGGTTCAAGTAATATAAGAACCGGCTTCCCAAGCTATACTGAATTTAGCCGATGTTGTGAGCTCATAAGCCGTTAAAGTACCCATAGGAAAGCCACACCCGTTGCAGAGCAGACGCAAGCGTAACATTTGTCAGAGACATGCTTTTAACATCAACAGACTACCCTTATTGACACAAATTGAATCTGATTGTGAGGGTAAGCCGTGAGATAAAAAAAGGTAATGATCAACAAACTTGATACAAGCATGTAGTTCCACGATTTCATGATTAAGTTAGCATATGCGGCACCAGGAAAAAAGACAACATGTGCTTTTGTTAGAAATCGTAATAGAGGCAACAAATCCTTCATTAGAAGGCCAGGAAGAGGTATAGCTCCCGCCACTTGTTGAAAACTTAGGCAAAAGACGTTCAACAAGACCGACATTAGTAATCGTGATGTCACCCTGGGGAATTAGGAGCCTTTAACGATAAAGAGAAGCTGCAATGTTGGAATATTTGTCTCAATTTAATATGGATGTTGCCTAGCAGTACGAATCTTATCGAGCGGTATCGGGCCAAGGAAAAATGCCATCTAGCGTACTGAGTACTATACTCAGTCTGGGTTCGAATGTTGTTACAGAAGAGACTATTGTCAGCCATAAGGCAAGTGTTTTACCATTGTGCACAAGAAACATCGGGTTGAATACGCTCCAGTTGCCACACTTTGGTGTCGCATAGAAGTTGTTAGTAGTAGATATTTTAGTAGGGGATGTATTTCTTATCGAAAACTTTTATCGCAGCATGACATGACCATGACAAAGAACACAAAACTATCCGCTTCCATGCAGCTGGATCGTAGCATTAAATGTAATAATACCATTTTGAAACGCACCCTGGTTATGGTCAATTACGGAAGGACCTCGATTATTAGTCGAAATCCTGACCTCTCGGTCGCTTGCTCAATGAGCTGTGTTACACTTATTGTTAGATTCTTATATACATTACAGATTAATTGTAATGACAAGACTTATCCACTCAATCATAATGGTCCTGACCTCGTCGAACTTGCTATAAAAATGGTGTTCAACTCAAAATATTTGAATGCCAAGTAAAGTTACTCTGCTACTTTCTTTCAAAGTTTCTTTCCTTATTCTAAAGAGCCAGCCAAGTATGGATGTGAACCGCAATTTGTGGTTGTGAATTAGTTGATTTAATTGGAGAAGTGGCACCAAAAATGTATGGAATAGATTTGTCCAATCCAAAGCAATATCAAGGAACATGTAGAGATTGTTGCGGGCCCTACTCGAGATAATACAATAGTCCGAATGCTTTCAGGAATGTGAAAGACTTAGATTTTCCATTTTTTAGATTTTAATTTTAATAAATGATCGTCTTCTTTCTTTTATACATATGGCAACAATGCATCGTGATTTAGATTTTTTCAGTGACGTTCCGGCTCAAAAGCTTACAAAGGCTTTCGAGGCTGATAAGCTCTCGCTGAGTGCTACCAAAGTTCGGTGTAGCAACTCAGCAATTCATTCTCATCTAGCTTCTTCTGACAAGGTTGTTAGAGCTTGTAAATGTTGTTGTGGCGTTAGACTTGAAGTTAATAGACACGAAATATACTCACTCTTCAAAACGATGCAAAAGGTATTGTTACGAAGCAGAACTTAAGCGATTCTGAGCAGTTCTGAATACAACCGAAAACGATCTCGAACATGGTACAAACGCTCTTTACTGTCTCAAAAGAATCAACTTTTGAGAACAAAGCTGCACGTTGAAGCAAAGCTGTCTACAAAGCTGTAGATACGAATGGTTACCGGGTTTAAATCAGAGCGAAGCATCCATTCGCTATACAAACTATTAAATGATTCAAAAGCTGTACAGAGGAAGGAAGCTGATATCACAATCAGCGTGATATGACAAGGTCTGAGATCACGAACAAATGCGATCAGCTAAGTACAACTTCGTAGAGTGGAGGGTTGGTTATGAGCCAGACTTCTGGAAGCCTTTAGATTCGACTAACAAACCCTGAAAACGAGTACTGCAAATAAATTGAATAATGACTTCACCACAAATGCTAATACCAGGTTTGAGAAAAACACCTTTTTTACTTGTGTCGTTATTTTACATTGAAATATATCCTGAAATTATATAACAATAGCAGGTGGTAGATAGTCATACAATAAATACAAAGATGTGGTAAAGACACGAACTTGAGCTATATCAGCTTGGGCGTTAAATTCGAACCATTAAAGAGGTAAGCGGATCAAAATTCAGCTTGTACTATAAGATCTGTCACCAATTCTCGAAGTTGCCAATTAAGTTTTATGAGAACGATCCGATTTTTGGTGTCTCACGGAATTGCTATTCAGGTATATATACCTGAATATACTAAACGAGCTATGTCATCAGTATAACTTCACAAAACATTGATTAGTTATGCCAAGCAACAGTAAGATGGTCATATGTTATGTCTGCTAACCATATGGCAAGCTAAGAAATCCCGATTTTATTGACTTGCGCCGCTTAAAACCTTCGATAATATTTATATTAATCAATTTCGGCAATGCTTCCAACTTTTATAAAGCTTGCTCAGCGTAAGCAAAAACGTCAGGCTTTGAAGAGTGCGCCGTCGCGTTTGCCAAGTTTAGGCTCATAAAGATAGACTCAGTGACCCAGTGATGCGCCTAATGGTATTGCAGCAGCTCCTCAAAAAACTGAAAGTTTGGCCTGAATTAATGAGCCGAGATAAAAAAGTCTGAGTGGTTAAATTTCTTAAGCAAACCCTGACGCCCAAATTGGTATGAGTGTTATTCGAATTGAGATCGAACCGAGTCTTGGCATGTTTGGTACTTCTTTGATGCTAAGTTGCGAGCTTCCTGTACTTGTGGGGTCATCTACTCCTGATAGGAATGCTGCAGACGGCTGAACTAACGTTGATCACGTTTAGAAATGGCTGATAATGGAGCTGATTTCAGGGTCAAAGTTGCACATACTGAAGCATACACAAAACTGAGCCAGTTGGACACTGGGGACAAAGTAGCTGCATGTTCATAAATACGAAATTAATATTGCAAATACTGACTAGGCTGCACTAAGAGTCAAGCGTACCAAGTGAAAACCTGGTAAATGAGACAATCAAAACTGCATCGATATAAGGAGATTGTCAATACCCATTAAAACCGGATAACAAAAGCAAAGCTTACAAATTAATCGATTGGGTGGCTACGGAGCAAGGCTTCGGAACGTTTGGTACGCAGACAAAAGTAACAATATCAATAAATTGTGTGATGTGAGCCTCAAGGACCCGCTGGATCGAGCTAGAGAAAAGACTCGAGGGTGAAGCGTTTTATTGGGTAATTATTTGAACTAGAGGATATTACTCAAGATGATCGAATATTATGAAGCTTTAAAAAGGTGTCTTACGCTTGACGATTGTGTCTTTGACGTGCATACAAAATGAAGTTGTGAAAATCGCTTGGTGGTATTGATAGTTGACTTGATGAATAATATGTGTAAACAACGTTGAATGGTAGGCGAGATCGGTAGCCTATCGGCTATAGATGGAAGTATGTCGGATAGAAGTTAGATGAGATAAGATACTTGTTCTAGGTTTCCCAAAAACACTCACTTTTATACGAGGTCGATAAACTAAAAAGAATGACCTACATCAACCCCTCGAAAAGCTTTACTATGTGGCACACTATGGCTAAATCGGTAATCCCATCTACTTGAGTTACTTTGAACATTACGAATGCACAATTGCAGGTCCTGACGAAATTTGTTCAATCAAAGAACTAAATGCCATGTATAGACTACTTAAGTGTTTTCATCTACGAGCTACTTTCAAATCAAATCACCTGCAACTTATTTGTGAATTTAGCAAAGTAAAGTGTTCAATCAAGCGGAGGCATGATCCAAACAAACTTTTAAAATAAGGACTCCATATTACACGTACTTATCCACAGAAAGCTACTTTTTATCTAAAGCATTTCCATAGATCGAGGAACGAGCCTGATAAAGTTAAGGACAGGCTAAATTTATTGAATAGAGAGAAACTATAGGATTTCTACCATGCGCATGTAGCGAACGGTATCTATGAAAAATGTCCGTCTTCAAAAGTTAAATTCCTTTGAACAACACAATCAGACAGTTTTTTAGTAGTGAAAAGTGTTTTTGTCAACGATGATATCGCACGCTACGTATTCGGATAATCATAGCGGCCTTAACAACGAAGGAACCGGCTTCAATCAGTCTCACCTGCTCTGAAAAGCAAGTACGCTTTTAAATTGGACTGCTATATATTGCACGCAAGAGTTAGTTTAAGAGCTATTTATTACTGGCGTCGGATGACTATCACGGTGCAAAATTTTGGCCTAGTTCCTCTAAGACGGATCGGCTGAGTCAACCTGCACGACAAAGAAAAGATCCATCAGAAAAGCGAACCAGCACCGCCGACGGAAATACAAGGTCCCAAGCAAACCACAATTATTGGAGCAGCTCACCAATCGAAACTAGTCTCATATTAGGGTCTCGCATCTTTGTGAGAGCCACTTCTCCAAAATGTCTTAAAAATGGATCCAGCTATTTCCCTAGATGATCGAACTACCGTATAGCCGAAGACTGTAACATTTATCTCCGGCCCTCTTGTGGATTAAAAGTATTGGAAACGTCCTCGTAGCGAATCTGCGCTGACTTTTCTTACAACTACTCGTAGTGTCTAGTGTAGAAAGTTCGCGTGCACGTCAGGTAACAATTCGAGGCTTAGTGAGGCGGGATAACACGAACCCAGTGTATGTCACACTGCTCGGTGGAGTATCAATTCGTGTGAAATAAGTCACGTGATGCTTAGGACATCAACAAGAAGGCAACACATAGAATTGAAGAAGATCCGCTCACTGGTCTTGTGACAACTGCTTTATGCATAACTTTAGAAATACTACGCTAGATAGCTATAGTTGCAACTATAGCTGTATCCTACGGGGGGGTTATTGACAACCCTAAAAACTTCATTCAACAGTTTGAAGTGTAAGAGGTTTCCTGGTACTAAATCGATTCAAACGCTTGGAGTCGGGCAAATTACGATTTACAAATCGCGTTGAAGTTAATTAAAAAGTGAAGGTTGGAGACTTTAGCTTACGCTTCTGATGAGTAAAAGTGTACGGCAGCGTCGCTACACTTGGTAGCATTCGCAAATAGTCTATACATATATTTGCAAAACTGATTCTTTTTAGCATTAAAGGTGTATGCTTCAGGCAAAAAAAGACGGACTGAAAACGATAACATTCTTGTTCGGCCTCATAAGGATGCGCCATTTGGTTTCACAATGACCACATGCGATCGATCTCGTCTGGAAACGCTCTTTAGCTATAAAGTGCCCTGTTGGATTATGAAGTTCAGTAGATAACGAAGTCATCAGCTTTGATGACGCCAATATCTAAGGCAAGCACTCTGCTTTTAATCAAAGCATCTAGCAGTAAGCATAAAGACCTTCAATAAGAAGGCTGAAAAGAATTCTCTGCTCTGGATCAGAGAGGTTGGAATGGCTTAGATACCTACATTCTTATGGAAGAAGTAATAGAGGATAACCCTGGCTGTCTCGAAGAGTACACTTATATATGGTGTCTCACTTGACGCAGCACTTTCCACCTGGTGTGGAATTTAGCACCAGGTGATGCAAGTCTTTCTGCCGTCCAGCTATGCGTACCATGCGCGGTCACACTTCTTACAGCCTTCGATGATACAAGGAATTCGCGGATGTTGTTCAAGATTTTCGAACTCTGCTGACTGATAATTTCAGTAATGCCTTCTCAGACATGATGACAACAACCGGTTTTTCGGACGGACGCACCTGAACAGATGCGTTTCGCGTACACTAGATCTCTTTCAAGGAAGCCTTGTACGTATTAATTATTGCAGAACGAAGAGTTCAAGGAGGAGCCAAGTCCCATCGGGCGGTTCGGTTACCAGGAGAGAGACGAGCTACTGAAAAGCCAAAAGATATCCGTCAATGCTTTTTCTGTGGTGCTAATCGACATTTTCGGCTGTGATGCCTTTTGCGCTAAGTGCTCGAAGGTATGAAAGAATTAAAAAAATCCCAATTGTTGGTTATGCTGCAGGGAAACGTCATTGTCCAGTAAGCGCGGAACAACTTAGTGGAAACGCTCATGCTCTCAAAAGATCCACGGAGAAAATCAAAGTCTGAGAAGCTTATCGCCGAAGAATTGCGTGCTCTATTATACCGACCGTGCTTGCAAGCCTGGCTTGCTGGCGGTCGAGGCAACCGTGACGGTCTCTATAAACAATAAGCGGTCATTGCTAGCTCCGGGGCGTCAGGTAACTATGTCCGGCAACCCAGTATCAAAGATAATCAGTCATACGCTGATGCTCTTCGAGCACACTATCGTGACATTTTCACAATGTACTTGTGACTGTATTTAAGCAAAAGCTGGACTCGGAAGATCTGCTTCGAAATGTTGCTTACTTTTCAGGGTTGGCTAGGATCAAAGTATAATCGACATCTAAGCTACGAACTAGAAGAAAGGAAACGTGTTTCAATCTCCAGTGAGTGGTAGCGTTTGTTAGGAATGCTTTTAATAATTCGGGCGAACAACCTTAAGATTCGAAATTCAAGTAAATAATAAAATCACGAATAAATTTAACATCTTATAATATTTACGCTACACCACGCCAATTCGGACATTCATCAGTTAGCGCCGTGAGGGTATTGGAAAGCACAGATACTACATTTTTGATCTGCCAAGAGTCTACTTCAAGTCCACCAACTGCCAATCGAAGAAAGTGCCTCTTGTCCACAATTGAATGAATAAGGAACGCCTTCCCGGAATCATTTACGCGACGGAGCAATGCTTCGTTAAGGTCACGACCACCGAATGCCACATAAAAACATACGAGGCCCATGCGAGCTGGCACAAAAAGTTCAAAGCCACCATCCTTCTTCAGCAGCTTTTCTACCTCCTTGGCTAGCATCACTGAACGATGAATGTGATCTCGAAGTCCAGATGCCCCAAAACGACGGAAAGTAAACCAGAGTTTAAGCGACCGAAAGCGTCGACCAAGTGGCACTTGCCAATCCTTGTAGTTCATTTCGGAATACATGAATTCGTTCTTGAGAAATTCAGGATCCAGAGCAAGCGCTTAAATGAGAGGACAACGGTCTTTTACCCATAGAACGCTAGCATCGAAAATCACGAGTAGCCATTTGTGTGTGTTGATGCAAATTGAGTCGCAGTCTGCTGCGCCATTGAGCCAGTGCTGGTATTCGGGGCATATGACTGCAGCTCCTCCATAGGCTCCGTCCACATGAATCCACACGTGTTCCGGCTGCTCTCGTGTGACAGTGATGAGTTTTTGCAAAGGATCAATTGCTGTAGTGGACGTGGTTCCAATCGTCGGTACCAAGCAAAACGGCACCAATCCTTTTGCCCGATCTTCTGCAATGATTTAAGCCACATCATCCGGTGCCAGTCCATAATTGTCTACGTCCGCTTTACCACGAATTGTGGGTATTACACGCAAATGTGCAATGTCTAAAACTTTGCACCCTTTTTCCACAATAGTATGCGTTTGGTCGGATACGTACACAACAAGTTTAGACGCCTTTTCCTGTCGTGCTACCCCTTCCAGACCCTTTAAAGCTGCATAACGAGCTGCAATAAGTGCACAAAGTGCTGATTCACTTGCAGAACCTTGAATCACTCCACCTCCAGAAGATGTGGTGAGAAAACACTCGGGTAGTCGCATTAACTTGGCGAGCCAGTCGCAAACCACTTGCTCGAGCTCCGTGGCTGCTGGGGAGGCTACCCATGAGAAGCCAATAACATTTAACGATGAGCACAAATAATCCGCTAATACGCTGGGATCACTAGCACAAATTTTAAAGTAAGCGTGTTAATTCGGGGACGCCCAGTGGGTCAAAGCCGGGAAAATGAGCTGCTCGACATCGTGAAAGATGTGTGCGTAGCTTTGTGGGTTCTCTGGACACGTAGTAGGAAGCTGATTACGTAGCTCTCCGGGCTTCAGCTGAGAGCGTACAGCGTACGATGAGCTGCCTTGCTCGCCTCGGTGAAGATCTCGACGGTGGAGGTTCTCGTGATAGCGCCCAAGCAAGTCAGTCAGCGCCGCAGCCGGGTGACGGATGGCCATTGAATCTTGAACATTTAGTGGACGGGTAGACTCAAGCGCTCGACGACGAACGAGTTGCTGGGCAATTGCTAGGATAGCGGCACCACCTACTAAGCCGGAACAGAAGGCCACAGCAGTCGAGTCATGCATGGGTGCGTGCTGGGTGGTACCGATAAACTGGTACAATGGAGAAGTCATACACAGTAAGTTATAAAAGATGGTATCTGAAGTCGAGGAGGACGACGAGTTTGCATACTCTGAAGGCGAGTTGGATGATGACGACGTGGACTGGGAAGATGTCGGTACTTCTCAACAGGAAGTAGGCCTTTCAACATCCAACTTCGACGCATCTCGAACTATTCTAGTGGCTCAAGAGACCGCTTTAAACGTCGACGGTATACCAGTTGGTGCAAACGATGAACTGGCATCACCTTTACATGAAGTCGACTGGGACCAGGTAAATCAGGCGTTGGCAGAGCAGGATGCAGCAAACTTGACGCGAAAAAGACGACGGCCACCCATACGCTTGACAAAGGACGAAAAACAGCGCGAGAAGGCGCTGCACCAAACGCATTTGTTGCTCCTCCTTGCTATGCGCATAAATTGGATGCAACTCAGTCACTCACAGCTATTGCGGGGACTGTTGCTGTCTCTAACGGCAAGTAGCACTGTTGATTTTTTGGTCGATATGAAGCAGCAGCCGCTTTCGTACTCGCTGGAACTGCTCGTTCGGTGGTTTAATGGTGAATTTCAAGTGACTGATGAAGAGATGGACGCAATGGAAGGTGATCGTATGACCGAGGCGAGTTTAATGGATGTCTTTGTTGCTCGAAAAGGTTGCGACTATAAGTTGACTGTGCTCTTTGCTGCCTTGTGTGGGGCGTTCCAGCTCCGCTATCGTCTCACGTGTGCGTTAGATCCGTTGCTTGTGCAGAGAGGAAAAACGTTTGAATTGTCTTTTAGAAAGAAGCCGATGAAGCGACGACGAGTACGCAAAGTAGTTGATGCACTGTCAATAAAAGCAGAAGAGAAGGAGGAAGTTGATGAAGAATTGGAGCGAGCAAACTCCGAGTCGATGAATGGAGTGTATTGGTTATGGTGTGAGGTACTAGATGAAAAGATTGAAAAGTGGATTCACGTTGATGTAGTGCATCGATTGGTAAATCGGCCCCAAGAGGTGGAAGCACTGCGTGGTAAAGCCACGCGTTTCTCGTACGTTGTCGGTATTCAAGACGATGGATTGTTTGTGGACGTCACTGCGCGATATACTCGTCAATGGAGTAGGAGCTTGGAGTTACGTCTTGCCGATTCATGGTTTAAGCAAGTTATTGAACAGTATAACGACGACCCCGGTATACTATACCAGCCAAGGATAAACGAATCGTCATCAAAATTGACCAGTCAAGATGACGTGAAAAAATTGCTAACAAGAGAAAAAACACAAATCGAGTCATTAAAGTTGGCAGAAGGCATGCCTACGAGCTTGGAAGGGTTCCGAAAGCACCATTTGTACGTTCTCGAACGACATCTTGGCCATTTCGAGTGTCTCTATCCACGTAAGATAGTAGGACTATTCAATGGCCAGCCAGTCTTTCTTCGTCAGCATGTGCAGCGGCTTCAATCAGCTTTTAAGTGGCGTCGTTGTGGTCGTGTGGTAAAGGAAAGCGAACGTGAAAATCCAGCAAGATGGCAAGCAAGAGGCAACGATGTCAGCTGTGGTGAAATCAACAGTGAGGATGATGACGATGAAAAGAGTAATACTAGTGGCCCTTCACTTGCACTCTTTGGATTATGGCAGACGATAGCGATTGAGCCTCCACAATTTGAAAATGGCCGCGTGCCAAAGAATCAATACGGCAACATTGAGATCTGGAGTCCAGCTCATATTCCTCGTGATGCTGTGCACCTCCGTCTTCCTCGTATTGACGCCATTGCCGAGTCCTTGGGCATTGACTTTGCATCCGCAGTCGTGGGCTTTGAAGTGCGCAATGGCCGCCCCATTCCAAAGATTTCAGGTATTGTCGTGGCACAGAGTCATGAAGCAATGCTCCTGGACGCCCATCGAGAGCGGCAACAACAAACGATTGAAAAGGCTATTGCACACAATCAAAAGCTTGTATTAAAGCGCTGGGCGAAAGTGACTCAGCGACTGCTCTTGCGTCAGCGCCTTGAAGATGATTACGGTTCTGTCTAAAGGACTTCCGTGTACAGATAGCAGAAAATAGATTTTATCAAGGAACAATGGAAAAAAAACTCTTCCAAAACAAAAAATGATGAAAAAGCGAAAGAATATACTTAGCTATAAATATTTCTGCGACAATGGCAAAAATATACATGTAAAAATATAAGAGAATTATACCTTTAAAAAGTAATTTTACCGCATACAATCTTTGAAGAGATGGTTAAGATGCAATGCAAACAGAGAGAAGGCGCGGGTTCAAATCGAGTTGTTACAAAGTAGCTTGAATTTGCTGGACAGACCAAACAATGGGGTGTGGTTAAGTCCTATGATGCCACTTGCATCACTTCAATGTTAAGAATGTGGAAACAATTCAAGTATGTCCAAAATCAACTAAATCGTTTGTTGTGTCGGTTCGCATTGGAACAAACAAGCCGATGGAGTATGCTGTTGACGTAAACAGTACCAGTGGTACCTGTACATGCGGTTATGTGAAGGATATGAATGCTCCATGTCGACACCTCATAGCAGCACGTGCAGAATTGTTATATGGGAATATGTGGTCAACCAAAACGTATCTACTTGCCTACGATGAAGCACTCGAAATGAAGCCATTTGTGACAAGAGGTAAACTGGTAAAAAGTGAGCTTTTTCAACCAAATCCGTCCAAAAAAAAGGTCGACCCAAAATGAAGCGAATCGAATCACAGCATGCTGGATTAGAAGTTGACACGCCAAAAAGTGTTTATCGATGCGGCTGCTGTGGTCAAGTGGGACGCAACAAGCGTCGATGCACCAGTAATGCGCAGCATAAAAGTATATTTTCTTTAGGAGCCGCGTTATCCATCGCTCATTTTTGTGATTGGCAAATTATATAAACTACTGATTGACTAAAACTCGGGCTTGGTATTCAAGTGTTTGTGACGCCACTTTCCTCGTAACCTCTTTTTGCTGTTTACTTCATTATCCACTGACGCTGCATTCCTCACATTCACACTCACACACTCTCATACAGTTGCCCTCGACATGACCTCTGCAACGACTGAACAGGCCAAGACCAGGTTTCAATTGCAAGCACGGGCTTCAGATTATAAAATTGTCGTTAAGGGATGTAAGAAAGATAAAGCTGGAGCAGTCGCAACACTTTGTCTTTAGTGTTCACGGTCCGGCGTATGGGTTCCAAAGCAGACTGATTCGACTTATCCAGCAACGCGTCGTACTTCCAGCACCAAGACGAATTATTCATTCTCGGCCGTTCTCCGGAGAGTGCAGACAGGATTGAGCTCGTTTTGGCAAGTGCAGGTAAAAGTCGCAAGCCATAACCATCTACCGTTCTCCCACCGCGGCGCGGATCCGCAAGGTCGCCACCTTGCTAAAGCAGAAAAGGAGTCAGTACTTGCTGTGTCCGCCGCTGGGGTGCGTCCCCTGCATATTATGGCGTCGTTACGTAAATCCGACGCTGAATTGCACTCGACCAGGCAAGATATAGCCAACGTACGAGCAAGAGCTCGAAACGAGACTCTTGCCAAACTCCCACCTATGGAGGCTCTTCTTGACGAGCTGCAAACCTCCTCAAATACGTACCATGTCTATTTAAACAATGATAATAGACTGGCAGACCCTTTTATCGTTTCGACTGCTGAAAAGGCACTTTGCCAACGCTACAGTCGCAGGAAGATTTGGATGCTCGATACCACGTACAAAACAAACAGGTAAGCAAAGAAATGCAATATTCACTTACTTTATTATTTGTAGCTATTCAGTGTCCAATACAAGGTTTTGATTGCCACTGCTGCACGTGGTGGGCATCACAGCAACGCAACAGTTCTTCAAGCTTTGTTGCTGTTTTTTGGGGCGATGAGACGACCGGATCTTCTTTTTGGGCAATATCTAAGATAAAGATGTTGTTGGAGGATATGGAGAAATGAATGAACAGCCCGTATTCATTACGGACCGAGAGCTTGCTATCATGACGGCGCTCAGAGACATATTCCCACAAAACAAAGCGTTGGCATATCAACAAAATTAATTTTGTCAAACATCGACAATCTTTTTCACAAGAGGATTTTGCGCGTTTTATACACGAATAGAAGCAGCTGGTCCACACAAAATCTGCAGAAAAATACGAGACGCAACTCGGTACGCTGCGCGATATGGTTCCGTCACTCGTAATGCATTACTTTGAAACAACGTAGCTTTTGTACCGGGAAAAGTTTGTTGATGTTTGGATGCATGGAGTTAGACCTTTCGGACACAATAACACGTCGCGAGTTGAGAGCGCTCATTCGGCACTATAGAGATGGATTCAACATTCTTCTGGTATAGTCTACGGCGGTCTAAATTTTGCATCCCCATGGAAATTTGTATCTAATGTTCGATTCCGGGCGATACAGGTGATCTATTAACGGTGAACTCAGCTGTTAATCTTGCTTGCATTGGGCAGCTCGAAGACATTCAGTTAAGGACCGCCAGAGAACAATCGACCTCCGATATGCGACGTGGCCCATGTCATAGATAAGATTTCCAGGAAAGGACCATTTAGTGCAAAGAAGCAATACGACTTACGCAACACCGAGTCTGCTGACGGCAAAGGATGCAAAGGCCTTTTCAGCTCAAATTTGAGGCCCCCTTGCAAGCATCAACTAAGGATACGTCGGACTTCTCTCGAAGTTACTGACTTCGATGACTATTGGCCCAATACCTCAGTCAGGGTCATAAGGGAGCCCCGAGCAATCCAAGACGTGCTGGATTCAAACATGAGGCAGTACCTCAATGAGCCTTCTGCTTATAGACAGCAAATGATCGTGAAGAATCTAGAGGCCCTATCCACAATAGAGGTAGTGGCCGATCCTGTTCAGGTTCAAGGACGAGGGAGACCAGCATCAATACGGCGTCTTCCCTCAGCATTCGAGCGCGTTGAGACTGCTGTAGCGCCTTATCGTCGAAGATGCCAAATCCGCAAAGATACTGGCCATAATTCGCGGACATGTCGATTGCGCGAGCAGACAATGTAACGCCGTCACTGCCTCAGCTATCAACATTGTTCACATCATTTCAGTAGGCTGGCTTTGCTCAGTATCGTACAACATTTTATAACACTCTTCTGGGATGATCAAAACTGTGCCATGATTGAAGTGTCTAAACACAGGGCTTACCGTTATGATCACGAGGCCATCCCCAGGAGGCATCGCCTTATTTTAAGCTAACCGCATTGAATGTTGGTAAAACGATTGATGCTCTTCCCGTGCTTCACATTTTTGTCAGCACTAGGCTCTACACTTCCCCCTCGCGCAACTCTATACCCTTAAGATAAAATATGAGCGTTTGGGCAGTCTTCAAGAGTTATCAATATTCTGTAGCGCGCAGTATAGAAGAAAATCAATTAGCTCGTGTTGTAGATGGGAAAGCGGTAGTGGCGTCACGAACATCTAAATACCTAGCCCGAGGTTAGCCATTCAGTATATTCTTTCATTAGCCAATCACTCAAAAGGGGGATGAATAACGCGGCTCTTTCATTAGGGAACTAGGTATATTTTTTTGTTTTTTTAATAGTTTTTTTACTCCGATGGTAAATTTTTTTCATTCAAGTGGAAAAGTTGTGATATGGGAATCCATTCTCCCCTTCATTAATTAAAAAAAAGTTTCGAATTGGTAAATATAATTAATTACATTTAGATGCTGACCCATTATTGTTTGAGCAATGAAGCGATTAGCGTCTTCTGTCCCAAGATTTGGACGCTGCCAAGTTGCCTATAGCACGCGATCGGATTGGAAGCATCGGGTCGCGGAAGGCCCGGGTCTTCCAGAATTTCTGTCTGGGGTAGCAACTCAAGATACGGCAATGAGCTCGGAAACTTCGCTGCAGCAGATCCGTCAGCTAGTGGCTGACCTTGAAAAGATGGTATGACATGAAAGTCGCGTAATGTGATACTAGTATTAAAATTTGTATTCTTTTCATCGTAGCCACAGGAGACAACAACGCAATTAATTGACCGGTTTGGACGTGCGCACACTTATCTACGAATCTCGCTGACTGAACGTTGCAATTTGCGGTGTCGGTACTGCATGCCCGAGGACGGAGTGACGCTTCAGCCGCCAGAAGATCTTTTGACCACTTCAGAGATCATTCGATTGGTTAAACTATTTGCTACTACAGGTGTAAAGAGGATTCGACTGACGGGTGGGGAACCACTGCTGCGACGAGACTTAATTACGCTTGTGGTACAATTGCGGGCGATCCCAGGTATCGATTCGGTAGGGATTACGACCAATGGTCTTACTTCACACAAGAAATTGCTAGCGTTGCAGGAAGCAGGTGTGGATCGACTGAATATTAGCTTGGATACATTGCAACCGGACAAATTTACTTATATAACGAGACGACAAGGGTTTACGCGAGTAATGAACTCAATACTAGAAGCGCAAAGCCTCGGCTTTTCACCTCTTAAGATAAATTGCGTGGTGCAACGACATTTTAATCTGGATGAAATTACGAGCTTTGTAAATTTTACTCGGTTGAATCGAGTGGACGTGCGATTTATTGAGTGGATGCCATTTGATAGTAATCGATGGAATGACGAAGCTTTTGTTTCATTTGATGAAATGATGAAACTAATTCGCGCGAAATATTTTTCAATCAAAAAGTTGAAAGACGGAGCAAATGATACGTCGAAAGCCTTTTGTGTACCTGGATATAAAGGGCAGTTTGGCTTCATCACATCGATGAGTGAGCATTTTTGCAGCTCTTGCAATCGACTTCGCTTGACCGCCGACGGAAATTTAAAAGTTTGTTTGTTTGGTCATATGGAAGTAAGTTTGCGAGATGCGATGCGCTACGGGCTCGCTGACAGAGACATTCGCGCCATTGTTGATGTGGCAGTGAAGCGTAAGAAACTTGCATTGGGTGGTCATGGAGATATGTATGGCTTGTCAAAGGCAAAGAACCGCCCAATGATTCTTATTGGGGGATAGTCGAGTTGCGGCCTGGTTATTTAATTAAAAAGTTGTGCTTTCTTACAGTGAAGTAACAAAATCTTTTTGGTTCATTAATTTAAAAAAATTCACTTCACAAATGCATATTGAGACTGAACGGCTTGATCTTCCAAATCACTGCGGTCTATCCAACACTAGCGTAGTCTAGGTAAGATATATTTGCCCTATCGTAACATGAAGCCAAGCTTTTGTTAAAAAGCCTGAAAGAATGGTGGCTATCAGTATATTCTTGCATGCTGGGTCTGCGGAACCGCTTATGAAAATCAAGTTACATAGTTGTTGCAATCAATATAAGTTAAGATACAAACTGGAGTCTTTTGCTCCTTAAGACTAAGGATACTGATTCGCGATTCCTTTGTGCATGAGTTTCTTTGCACCAAAGATGCAATCATCGGCATCGGCATGAAGCTTATTCGCGCGCATGTGCTTGAGCACTGCACGCAAGTGAGCAATGTGGTTTTCCGAAATTTCTGCCGGGGATTTTAACGAATATGGAAAAAGACTGAAGGATGGCGTCACCCGACGACTAAACGTCGTAGGGCTTTTGATAACCCTTGGGACGTGACTAACGATTTCCATAGTGTGGCATCTGAAAAGCTGCCTCCGATCACTCTCTCGCAAGGAAGGCCAATAATTTGTATCGACTAAGTCGAGTGGCTACTATTTCGCAGCACAGCCATTTTCGAAATTGCTGTCTTTGTCGGGATAGGGGTAGCCTTGGGCTTATCTTAATCGTGCACATTGCATTCGGCATTCTGACACAGATTGTCAGCGTGAAATGGGAGGACCTACTTTTCTCGTGTCTCTGGCGTCACACGTTGAAGACCACCACCGTGCCAAGAAGTGTTCGCTTTTCGTCAATTCGATGATGCATACCCCTATTAAATAATAGCGCCGAATGCGGGCCTCGTGAGACCACATTTTTCTTTCCTCTCGATGCGAACAAGATGGTTCACAGCGTTGTACCTACGCTGTGTGCCTTTTTGCGTCTTTTCAAAGTATGCTATTCGATACTGTGAGAAGTTGGTCATCTCTATAATATAAATGACGCATACATCGGCTGTGGAGTAAATTTTTCCCGACTCTTTAAGCTCCGCCATACAGAGTATTCTTTGCCGGAAGAGTATTCTGGCAAATTTTGCCTTTAAAGGTACCGAGAAGCTCCATAAGAGCGTATGGCCGAGTACTATCATTACTTACCGATATGACCGTCCCTGTTCGAGAAAAGACGCTAAGCGCTGTTCGATGAGCGTCATGCGCCTCCACCTTATTCTTGATTTAACAGTTGGACTCGCATATCTCATCGCCGTGGCTGTGCATTAACATCCATCAAAGACTCTGTTTATCGGATGTCCGATCGATATATATGTATATATATGCCGCTCTACGTGTGGCCAAAGTGCAGCGTCCTTGATAACTCGACCAGAGCCGATTATGTCGCGCCAAACATACAGCAAGAGTTGTCCACGATGAGCAATATTTGGTTGACTACATGCCTCTCTACATGCGCCATTTGAAGCTCTTACTCCTTCAGTCGTTAGTCACGTTGTTTACGACATACCACAAGTGGTGCGTCATATGAGCACTGCTCAGTGCTGTATGATCTGGTTCATGCGCAATGGCAGGGACTGACCCAATTCGGCTTGACTTAGCGCCAGCTGTGCCATCAACGGTATTCAGCGAGTGCTATATCTTATAAGCTTAAAATTCCTCTTTTTACGTTTGACGTATTGTTTTGGAAACCATTAGTGGCCAAGTCTAGCATCCTAATGTCTGAGACGTTGATTGAATTGGTCTAGTGTACTTTCTCATTATTTTTAGTAAAGGTGGGCTCACAACTCACCAAACCTTTAAAAAAGTAGATGTACCCTTAATTCCTCCAAGATCTCTAGCGTTCGCGACGCTCGAATCACATTGTAGGCTTATACGATCGATTTAAACAGTTTATAGCTCAGCGTCCACTCATACTTCGTACATGCCTTCTTTACTTTTTCGAATTGTCTTGCTCATATGTCAGTACCAAATATATCCGATCTCGCAAGACTATACAGCGTTCAACGCTATTAAATTCAAACTAGACCACGCCTATATGTACCAAAAAATAAGCATATTGTCCCTCATTTCGGTCTGTTAGTAAATCGTGACAATGTCGCATTGGTATACTTACAAAACCTCGGCATTTGGTCGATTTCCTTCGAGTTAACAAGTAAGCGTAGTTGCCCGGCGCTTCAAAATTGCCGAGGACAAACTCTGATTGCCCGAAAACATCAAGCCAGTCTTGCTACCTGTTATAAACACGAATCTGTTTGAAGTTGAGCTCTGTCGATCTGAATTTCTGTCGGAGGATCGACCGATCTTAGCTCATTCCCAGAAGACTTTTCCTGGCTTATAAATACCATTAGGTCCCCAGACGATTTGTTAGCTGTCGAATCTTGCCCCTCTGCGTCTTTTTTAAATCTACCTCCTTCTCATCACCATCTCTGAGCGCTATGGGGACTGAACCGCCTGATCGGCTTTTGAATCTCTCTACACGTGTAAGTCATGCAATATTTCAACATAATAAGAAGGCAGCATTTGGGACAACGCGAATATTTGAATGGCTAAACGTGGTTGATGATCACCGCTGGATGAATTTTCTAGTGAAAATTACTGTGCTATGTAGTAACTGTTGAACATTTACCCCACACGGCTTCATATCAACAAGCCCAAAGTTCCGCATTTTTGCGCGTAAAAGCTTGTAGCCTCGAGATTAAGATTAATATTATTTCATGATATAGCTAGGCAAAATAGTACTGAGCCTGAGTATGGAACAAAGGTGGAATTTGCAATAATGCGTTTCCTTTGAGGAAGTTGCGGTAATTATGATGCTTCTGGTACTTTTAAAGGCAGTATACTTATACACGGATTATATGTAAGCCGGGGACTTGTTCTTTTGCTTCAGGGCATGCAAGATGGGATAATTAAGCTTGCAGTCTTGCTCGGACCCGAACGGGGTTGTATAAGAGCCCGAAACGACCAGTACGAGTATGTATGCATTCTTTCATGGACTTTCATGCGAAGCATATTCACTAGGAGATCACGGAATCGTGCATGTCGATGACACTGGCGTCTTCTGCGGTTTCCCTTTTTGACATGAAGTTTCTCCAAGTGAGCATAAACCCTTATGAAGACAAACAAAAGCAAGCTTTTGCTCTAAGTCAGAGCAGTCATAATGATCATGATTTTTATTTGTTGTAGGTGGAGTAACAAAAACCGGTTTTGGTCTTCTTAAAGCTTTGTGGAAGAGCACGCATTATAGGTTTACATACAATGACTCAGTTAAGGGATTGTTTTCCACCCAGAATGGGTTAGAACGACAACTAGGCGTTTTTTTCGCGTTCCAACCATGCGTGCGTGTGAGGTCATGTCCCCCTTCTAGGAATGGAACTATTTGGTCATTCAAGAGCTGAGAACATTTCTTGAGGCAATCGATAAGTTTTATTGTAGTCGCCGTCTTATGGACAGCGTAAACACAGGCAGCCTGAACGGTAGTATTCTATGTAGTGGCAGCATTTTGGTATACCACATAATATATAATGGCACCAATAATGTGATTCGCACCAAATTCGATCAACCCCGTAGTACACCGTGTTTCCTTATTTGAATTTCGTCTTGCGTACTTGTACAAAAATTTATTGTGTTACGCTCGGGCAGACTCCGACTCGTTTCTCGCTTTGCTAGTAGATCTAGTCAGAAAAGTTGTCTGGCGTAGTGTAGATAAGTTAAATCGATGATTCGTATGAAAAGTGGTCTTGAAGTCAAGATATATGAAGAAAAAGCTTTTAAAAACCTCTTCCTCACTAAAATTGGCAGCACTTTTGCTTACACAACACAAGGGCGCTTAGTCTGTTTATTTGTAAAGCGATAAGAAGCACGCCAATATGTAAAACGCATTTCTGAGCCTTCTTTAACCGATTAACCCACAGATGTGTCGATTTCGCGCACTAATCGCGTATGTCTTAAAGCTTTAAAATGACATCTATCTATCTATTGGTTTGTAAATGATCGGCTGCTGGTCTCAGCCGGCGAGTTACTAAGATTTCGAACAGCTTTTGTCGAATTACGGTGGTAAGGCGCACCAATATTGTATCTAGTAGATTATGAAAGTTCAAAGTTGCATTCATATATTTTTTACTACTTGGAAGCGCCAGAACTGGGATATGTTGCACAGGTGAAGCACAAAAACCGCAGAGCTCAAGCAATTTACAGATAAAGGGCATATTTGAGGCTTATGGACTTCCAACAGCCTATCAGTATCGGCAGCTCTGTAAATGATCCGACGTGTGAGTCACGGACTTGTCTCTTTGGCAGGTCTCGCATCTATCTACACACTTATTCACCCACTTGTAGCAAGATAAATTACAGATTGCCTTCAGCGTAAATGACTAATGTGTGTTTTGTTCAGAAGTATGTCGTACATTACGTCTTCGCCGTTTGGAAAGATCCGAACTAGAGCCTTTAATTTCATTCTATAATAGAGCAAGCCTACTACCTTGTATCGTGATTACATGATACCAGTATGTGTGTGATATTTTTGTCATAATGTGTGATTCAAGTCACGTGATGTTTTGATAATTAGAACAGATGAGCTAACGAAAAACAATCTGATGCTAACTCTTTAATGCATATTTGGTAAAAAGTACTGCGATAGGTAGTAATTTTCAATGCGGATCTATTAGTAAACCTTTACAGAATACAGCTCATATTTTGAAGTGTAAGGGCCACATAAAATCTTGAGTCCTAATTTTGAGACCGATACTAAATTTTGGAAAGCAATCTGCGACTAATATTCGCTTTGAGTATAAAATGAAACAAAGAGACGTTATCTCTTGCCAGCAGTAGTTACGACAGCCTCACTGCACCTGTGTACTCGATCCATACCTGAGTCTTTTAGTTCGAGATTGTCCGAAATTAAAGCAGTTTGCTCATTTGTCTCAAACCATGCACGAGGGGATTGGAAAGCTACTAGTCGTACATCAAGGTCGCGACGTGATTTGTGCGCATTTCGGTCACGAAAAAGCCGTGTAGGAGCATGATAAACTAAGGTTAAAAAAGTCAACTGCGTCAATGATGCTAGTGTTGAGACCAAAAACGGTCACGGAAAATTAATGGAGAGAAACAAATTTTCTTCTTTAAGCTAGAAAGGTCCGATTCGTCAAGGCATTCGCCTTATTGTGCATGAAGCACCGAGAGTAACGTTAGCCATACCAAAGCTCAATGAGGGAATGCGCAAGTAATCATCGAGTCGTATTAGCTCAATTGTGGCGGCGTTTCCCGCCAGGAATTAGCTGAAGCATCGGCTGTCACAAATCGTTTTGCCACCAATCTATTCGTATCATGTGCAGTCACTGTTCTTTGCAAAATTTATGAGTATGGTGGACATTGTCGAAGAGATATTTTTTTGCTGGTATGAGCAGGAAATATAATTTAGTCACCGTCTATACAGGTATCGACTTTGAGAAAGACACTGGTCCACAAAGCCAGAGCATATCAAGCGGTCTCATTTTTATGGACAGTGGCTGTGCTGATGAGGATGAGGTAAATGTTCAAGCGGCTGCATGTCAGAGATGACTAATTGGTGTCATACCAAGGCAAAGATGTTGCGTCTTACAGGCACTGCTTAGCTGACGGTATACAGCCAAGCATGGCCTATACGACGCAACACTCGCAGCAAACCGTAAACGGCGTGGCGCGAGGCATCAAGAGCGAGGCCCAGCCAGTTGTTGAGGAGTCGCACCTAGTTCACTGAGCACCTCGTCATTGCCATCGCTCGCTATGTGTCCAGCGTAGCCTAAATGATTTATGGCTGAAACATCTTGAGTCACTGTCTTTTTTATATACGTTGAGCGGTGCACATTTTGCTAAACGAGTGCTACGATAAGCTACGCTTCCACTGGACTTTAGCATAGACGTCAGTGCACCCATGTACATATTTACTGACACAGATACGGCACGAATTAAAAGGAAAAGCACTAACGTATGAGTTTTCATGAGCAGCAGGGAGTATTTCGTGTAATATGGGGAGGGTTCATAGTAAGTGGTCAGTAAAACTACGATAGCATTTGGCTAGCCTGAAATTTATTTTGGCAGAAAAATGCTCGGCTAAAGCTTAGCAAGATGTCCAGTGGATCTTAAAGAGTTCTTGGAATACACCAAGAAGGTCCTTGGTGCACGAATTGAATCTTTTAAAGGATCCGTCAAATCTCTCGTATCTTCAGTGATTAGGTTTTAAAATTTTGTTCAAGGTTTACCCCAGCCAATCACCTAGTAGAAGTGTACATCATCAAATTGACCTACTTCAAAAGTCGGATACTGCGCATGACAGTGGTCTCTACCAAAGGAACAGTGTGACGCCATTAACGCATTTTATACGCTAAGCGCGCAGCAGGATTATTTTAAAAAGGTAATTCCCCTTATAGAGCTAAATGCAATGCACACGCTTATAATAAGCTCAATGTGGCCACCAGACAGCGATCTGTTTAAAGAATGTTTTGCAAGGCCGAACCGCGGGACGCACCACTCAACTCGGTCAGCGAATATTATCAGCTCTCATTGCAAGAGAGTGACGTACCATCGAACGCGGTCAGCATATGCTATAAGAGCAGTTAGTCATGCTTTTGAGACTCAGGAACACTCTGTGACGTTAAACGGTATAATAATGCAATGACATGCGTGTTTTTAATACTCGTAGAAGTCAAACAGGCCTGGGATATCACAATGTCCACTTGCTTTCCAGTGCATGCGCACAAATAGTTTTTACGCAAATGTAGATCAGAGCTGATTTTTGTTTCTTTCGAGTGGTTTTTATCCTAAAGTTTGGTGATTAAAGACCTCGCTTAGACCGCTGTTTCATCAAAGCAAAAAATATGGCTTAATTTGACCAATGATTAGCACCAATGACCCCGAAGTAATCGGACCAGCCTTGAAGAAGATTGAACGCATTCCGAAATTCCAACATCATGAGACAATTTAGACAGCCAAGGATAGCCTTTGCCAGATCCAGATCGACCATTCAGTGTCATTTGTGACGCGTTAGATATTTCTATATGCACCGGAATGCTGCAAGTAGATACCGAGTTACACGCTCGAGCGATCACATTCGTTTTTCGACGACTCGAGGCTACCGAAAAATTATCTTGTTTATGACAAAGAGCTATTTGCATTGAAAATTATTCTTATCAAGATTAGACTTTACCGTCTACGCTCGAGGTCATTCGTTATTTGCGTTATGCATACTATGACAGAGTCGCCTTACTACTTGTAGAGAATAACGCGGTGGCTTTCCTTCTTTAGGCTGTATATCGTTGAGATAAAGTGTAAGCTTTAGCTGATGCGTCATCGCGTCTCATGTCACAGCTGTACTCACGTGTGCTCGAAAAAACATGTGCTTAGCTCTGCTAAAGGCTCTGGTGAGCAGTGAGTATAAGGTCGTGGGCTTGGAGGTGTTAGTGCGACTAAGCGCGAGGCTAAGTCAATTCTCGAAGGAAGCCGGGCTGCTTGATTACAGCATGACTGGTTCACCGCTACTTTTCATTGTATGTACGCGTCAAAATTTGAAAATTCAATACATACAATTGTAATGTATACATTTCTGTAATGTCTGGTGTTGGTCACTCCTTACCATCGAATCCAACGTTTTCCACAAAACCGCTTTGCCGTGAGACTTCACGCTTCTCTTCTCTCCTTGCTTTATGGGTCGTCGCTCCGCTTCCCCACGCCGCAGCCATAGCCGTAGCCGCAGCCCGCGTCGCTCACGACCACGCAGTCGCAGTAGTAGTCGCGGTGGTCGTGGATCCTCGCCACACAAGCGCATTAGGTCTTATTCGCGAGGGGATCGTAGCCGCGCCCGCTCTCGTTCTCGTTCCCGTTCGCGCGACCGCCGAAAAGATCACAGCCGAGGTCACGGCCGACGTGAACGCTCGCGCTCTATAGGACGTGGTCGTATCGAGCCGATTAGTCTTTTGGTGCGCAATCTGTCGTCCGAAACGTCACAAGACGAACTTCGTCGCGCCTTCTCGCGCAACGACGGTGACATTCTCGATGTGTACATTCCCAAGGATTACAACACGAACCGCCCGCGAGGCTTTGCCTTTATTGAATTTGCAGATGCACGCGTTGGCCGCGACGTGAAGATTGAGATGGACCGTACGCAGCTTAATGGCCGCGAGGTCGCCGTGCTTTTCGCCAAGCAACATCGCAAGAGTCCGCAAGAAATGCGCCGCATTCTCAATCAACCGCATGATGGCTCGTATGTACAGATTTACTACATGTACAAGTGTGGTCGAATTGACAAATGTTGTCTCTAGGCCCAGGCGTTCGCCTCGACGACGCTCCAAGTCCCGATCGCGCTCTATTAAAAGGTAACTAAATTATGCTGATTTTTCCAATATTGTATCGTATACTGATAGCAGTAATTTTTACGTTTGTGGTACGTTGGTTTTGCTCAGACGCAGCGCTAGCCCTAACAATCGGGCGCCGGCTTCTCCGCATGCTTCGCCATCTCCACGTCGTTGATCTAGCTCCTATAAGCATTAAGGTATTTAGCGGGTTATTCTTGCTGACAAGTATCAGGATAGTTACAATACTATTGTCACTCTGTTACAGTCAAAGCTTGGGGCTGAACAGTATCTGCTTGCGGTGTACGATCTAATTATGCTACATTTGTACTTATTGTTTATGTCGCCACTCACGTATTCTTTTTCTTGTAGTCTTTCTAAAGCTGGAGATTAAGGTAAATTTTGTACAATTAAGGTTGTTTTGTAAGATCCTGATTAGTGCTGATTTCAATGGGATAGTACGCTGCAAGCGAATCAGTGCTAGAATACCGATTGTGAGTGGATTGTAAGACAAGGACACAATATACTTGATAGTTTGGAGCCGTGAGACTGCAAGAGAGAGATAAAGTCGAAGAAAATGAGACGGTCAAGATAAAAGTGGAATCGGGATCCTTGTCTTTTAAACTCGATCAAGATGGCTTCATGACGATGCTTGCGTAAAGATGACGTCGTTGAGGATCCAAGCTAGCAGGCGATGTTTTTACATCAAGGCACGTTTCATGACCAATGCAAATCAACGAGATCGCAGTTTGGTATAGAATGACGTGCACGAATGCAGCTTGTTCTTAAAGGACTTGAAAGCTGCACAGGATGTACGCACAATGCACGATGTTGTAGGATTATAGGTCATCATCTTTTATGGCTGGAAGGAGCCGTTACTATCGCATACTGATAGCAAAAAAATGGCTACACGCTGGTAAAGTATTAGGAGCGCAGTCTTTATATCGCTGGGATACCACCACTGTGGTGATCGTGAATAGCCGACCGAACCAACAGTAGGAGTGCACACAGTGGTTATAAAAAGTAGGAATTTTAGTTGGAATTCACGGGCCAATAATAGAAGTAATACAACGTTGTTGATCCCCTTGAAGTTCGTAGGTCGTAGAGCACTATATCCTAAGAAATAGTGTAGTAGTGATGTATAAGATTTCATGACACGTACGTGTGAGTTTAATTGGTCAGCAAAATCAAATTGCTATTATCTTTCATAAGTGTGTAAGCAATTGTCCGGGACTGTAACAATAAAATGACAAAGAAGCAAGCAAATAGAATCATTCTTGCAGTCATCGTACATAAACTAGTGTCGTCGGCAATAATCAAAAGTCAAACAATGATTTGTTTAATTAGCGAATGAGCAACCTCAACGTTGCAGTTGCAGTAGTGTCCCATTCCGCATTGTGCGCCGCAAGACGGATATCAAATGCTGCGTCTGACCGCCTTCCGTCCCCGAGTGTTGCGCACGCAGTATTCGCAGGCGTTTGACGTACTTTTCTCAACTCAAGGCAAAGTCTACGTCGACGCGGACTCTGCTGTGAAGGATATCTCATCGGGGTCTAAGCTGTACGTTTAATATTTTGCCTGTTCTCGAGCATTCTTTACTGTATAGATGTCTTGCGTGTATGCTACAGCGTCATTGGTGGCTTCGGCCTCTGTGGCATCCCGGAGAACTGCATTCAGGCGCTGGTGAACAATGGAGCCAAGGATTTGACGTGTGTGTCTAACAACGCTGGAGTAGACGACTTTGGACTGGGACTGCTGTTGCAGACTCGTCAGGTACTAGAAAGGTATATCTGGGCTTCGTCTTAAAAATTGCTAATTTTTGAACGATTCGCTCCAGATCAAACGCATGATCTCATCCTACGTTGGAGAAAACGCGCTGTTTGAAACGCTTTATCTTACAGGAGAATTAGAGGTGGAGCTAACACCGCAGGGGACACTTGCAGAGCGTATTCGGGCTGGTGGATCTGGCATCCCGGCCTTTTACACGCCGACAGCGTACGGTACAATCATTCAAGTAAGTTTTATATTACAAAGTCTGCAATTATCAAATTTAATTAGCTGTTAGTATGTTAGGAGGGAGGATTTGCTATTAAGCTCAAACCTGACGGATCAGTCGATATTCCTAGTGCACCACGCGAAGTTCGAGCGTTTGATGGCCGCAATTACGTCATGGAAAAAGGAATTACGGGGAATTTCGCGCTCGTCAAGGCGTGGAAGGGAGATACTGAGGGAAACTTGGTGTTTCGCGGCACTGCTGGTAATTTCAATGTAGATGCGGCCAAAGCCGGAAGAATTACGATTGCCGAAGTGGAGGAGCTTGTAGATCCTGGTGATATTCATCCTGGTAACAAGGGCTTCGAGCGTTTTTTTGTGCTTTTGGTATCAATTACTCATACGGTATGTTTTCTCTTTGCTTATGAAGGCGAAGTTCATCTGCCCAGTATCTATGTACAACGAATTTTTAAGGCAACAAAGAGCGAAAAACGTATTGAGAAGCTCACTCTGGCCAATGCCAAGGTATCTTTATCTTCAACTTTCGACAAAAGACCAAATGTTGACAATGATATTGTACTTATCAGAACTCACAATTTAAAATTACTCCGGATCGAGAGCGCATTATTCGTCGGGCTGCAAAGGAGTTAAAGGATGGAATGTATGTGAATTTGGGCATTGGCTTGCCGACGTTGGCGTCCAATTACGTACCAGATGGAGTGAAGGTGGTTTTACAGAGTGAAAACGGACTTCTGGGCATGGGTCCGTATCCAAACGAGGGCGAGCAAGACCCGGACTTTATTAATGCTGGTAAGGAAACGGTGACCTTTCTACCTGGCTCATCGACATTTTCTTCATCCGAGTCGTTCGCTATGATCCGTGGTGGTCACGTGGATCTGACGATTCTTGGCGCTCTTCAGGTAGCAGAGAACGGTGATCTGGCGAACTGGATTATTCCAGGTAAAATGGTAAAGGGTATGGGTGGCGCAATGGATCTTGTAGGTAGTGGAAATCGTGTCGTAGTCACGATGGAGCACAACGCAAGGAATGGGACAAAGAAGATTCTTAAAAGCTGCTCACTGCCGCTCACAGGCAAAAGTGTGGTGAACACCATCATTACAGAGCTGGGTGTGTTTAATGTAATGCCAGGGAAGGTGCTCGTGTTGGTGGAAATCTCACCTTCGACTACAGTAGAGGAGATTCGCAATCGAACAGAAGCTTCTTTCACTGTTTCTAGTGATTTAAAGTCGATGGAGTAAAGGCGTTTTTGATAGTTGAAGGTTCGCCATGACAATCAAAAGTTGTTGAGCAAAATACATGAGTACTCGCTTACGATGTTTTTGTCTGTTGAAAAGTCCCGGTGTGTATCAGGAATTGTAACATGATTTAGGGGCCTTTATTGAAAAAAAAAATCGTCACGTAATACTATAAATAATTAAATAGGGGTGTCATGGACAGGTGAAATGTCTTCTAGGACCGAATTCGTTCATTATCCCTAAAAAATCTTTTGAGAAATACGACAACAAGACCACCAAATTGCTTATATTCTATCGGTGCTGGAGCACCTCATGACTCGTAGAAGACTCGAAATCTTGGGAATTGTGTTATCTCTCAAGATTTCGCACGTGTTGTGAGTGTCGACCTCGTCTTGAGACGACAATCGTGAGAGATCCGCTAGAAAGACGTTTTAATTAATACGTATCATTATACTCTTAAAAATTGCTACCTATGAGAATACTAAAATCCAGAAGTTGGACATTGGAACTTGAGCCGAATGAGTAGATATGACACTAGCGACCTCAAAGGATCCAGTTGAAATGAAAATAACGAAAAATTTGAAGATACTGATTGATGTACAAAGCGCGAGGAGACGCAGGTGTTAAATCGGGAAGTGGCGAGATCGTGGAAAACGGCAGACCATTCTCCAAAAAGGGGATTTGGATCTTGACCGAAGTGACAGAAATGATCACTGAATGCTTTAAATTGTGAGTCAACTTGGGTATGATCACTTGTACGCGGGTGGGTCATCACTGAATATATCCGCTGATAATGAAGACGAATCATCGTCAAACACTCGCGGAATTATTCCTCAGCTCGAAGAGGCGGTGTGTCAAATATTGCTTTGTTGCGGTCAAGCCATAGAGTGCGTGAATTGACGCAGCGAACAACGTCAAGCCGGCAAATTGGCGTAAATACCGAAAGTAGCTTGACGATTAACATGAACCGACCGGTGAAGGAAAAAAACGTGTAGCCATATAATTGTAATGCTAAAATTTTGATGGAAGTGGGAAAAGAATAAGGTGCCATAGATGTTGGGCCACGTGGCAGTCCTAAAATAGATGAAGAGAAGTCTTAGTTGTTTTATACCCATAAAGCATTGTACAACGTTGCTATACCAGAAGTACATGTACCGAAAACCAAGCCCATTATGCTGAAGACGAAACACAAAGTCACCAAAAGAAAACGAAGATCGTGCTGAAGACGACGAGCAACGACTCAATGGTCTGGCTGAAGCTGAACGTTAGGAGTTGAAAGCTGATACCGCGGAAGCGGCAGTAGCTCATGGGCTATAAGAAGTCCCTTAATTAAATTATTGAAGGTGTAAAGGATATCTTGGCCACCAAAAGTCCATATGTGCAGTGCGCTGATGATGCTCTCATATAGAGAAAAAAATGTTAAAAAGTCTTGGTAGTGCTGAAAAAAGTCCATGCGCGAGGCGAGGCTTTGAGCTACCGCTGTAAGAGACCAACCGATTTTGATAGAAGAGTCGTTAAAGGCTGTCCGTAAAAATTTTGGCCCGAAAGCGCTCCATATACAGCGCAAAATGTCGAAAAAAAGAAGCAAAAAGCTTTACGACGATGCATCGACAAAGGGTGTATTACCATTTTAAATCGAAGAAAGACATTATTTCATACAAGCCATGTGCGTGTAAGAATAGGATTCTCACTGTAGAGTTTGACCATAATCTCAGATCTCCAAACGCGTTAGCGTTCCTCCAAAAAGCGGAAGTTATGAGCGGGAAGTATGTGCCAATTGAGATAGTGCTGTGATAGTGAAGTCCGATTCTGAAATTGGACCACTAAAAGCACCATCAATAGCCGTTTGTGCCGGAATCAACCAGTTTGGATGAGCTGATACGCTGCGACGGCAGTGAACAATAAGCTGACGTCTGTTGTGGATCGAAAGTAATTTAACCGATGACACAACCTAAGGTAAGCCGAGCCCGCCCGAGTTCTTATCCATAGGAAAAACACTTGCTGGATAGCTACCGACGAGTAGCAATTCGTTGATTGCTGTCAATGGAGAACTATTGACGAAGTTGCACATAAGCGAAGTAAACTGCAGCAGATCTTGTTTCGAAACAAAGACTAAAAATTAACAAAGTATTGACAAAATCACAGATTTTGATAAAGGCACTCAAAAACGAAGACTTCGTGCTCGCCATCACCAAAACACACAGATTTTTTTTAAGTGTGAAGTTGAAGACCGGATGTGACAGCAGATCCAACCGCAATTTCCAAAAGTAAAGTGTGCTCGTGATTTTGTAAGACGTGAGTTCCCAAGTGTTGAAGTTGATTGTAAATTTGAGTATCTTCGATAGACCACAGACGGAAAGAAATGATGACTGTTTTATCGATACTAAACCGCATTCTAGTGGCAGCACGAAAGTTTTGTACTCAAGCCAGAAAAAGGAGCGCGTTTTAGATATGAGAAATTCCTGTCATATCATTTGCAAAGCTCAAGGTGTGATTAAATGAGTCCCGATATTTGATGGCAGAACCATCACTGGTTGCCTGCAGGTAACAAAGCGGAGGTTCGATTATAGGCCCGAAAAAACTGGGAGTAAGTGGATCACTTTGTCGAATGTCGGCTCCCGAACTGTGTCAAAAATTAAGTTCAATTCCCAATGTTGTGATACACGGTTTAGTGCCTGCCGGTTGACACTATTAAATGCTTTGGCAAAGTCGAGGCAAATAACACAAGCTGAATCACGGGAGCTAGTCTGCCAGAAACAATCTTAGAGATTGTGAAAGTATCGTAGCGCATGGCGTATGTAAGTTTCGGAACAATGCCAAATTGGTCACCTTCTAAGAAGTTAGGGAGACTTTGTTGAGGCGATGGGGTAAAACCTTGAGCCCGAAAGTGAGCCGCTAACAAGTTCCAAAACCTGAGTCTATTATACCGATAAAATGCTGATAATACTCCGCAGAAAAATCAACCGGGCCGAAAAATTTACCATGGACAGAAGGCTTAAATAACTTGAAATAAATTGTGCACTGTAAGTGTCGCATCGAGCATAGCGGTGTGATTTAATGTTAGCTTCCGTATGCTATGTTGTAAATGTCCTAAAGTTTCTGTGAGTCAAAGCGTTGACGTTCGTCCATAAACTCATGCGGGTATCAATGAGAAATGGCACCCCAAAAGTGACGATGAGAAAATAGTATTGTGCTAGGTCAATTAGATAATCCCTTAGACGTATCAGCTGACAGAATTAAAAGCTTTATATGCTTTGCTAAAGGAGACAAAAATGTTACGAAGACTGCTCACAGGACATGATATTCATATCAAGCTTAGAAACACCACTAAGGTTACGAATTGCCACCAAAATTTGAATAGACTAGACGGGACAAGTCACGCTGATGCCCATTATAATAACTGGGATCTTATGATGTAAGTCTTTCACATCACAAAAAGCTGAAAGGAGGTTCCGTAGTTGAGCAATAGTAGCCCCTTTACGAGGTTCCTGACAGATATAAATACGGTCTCTTCGTTTATGCTCGTCAAGTAAGCATCTCGGTTTCGGTCTGGGTCAAAGGAAGCTGCAAGACGCTCAAGATTGCTTAAAAGCTGATCTTAAATAGAGCCACATTGAAGCTGTCAAGGTGGGAATATTAATGGAATCGAGACAGGTGAAAACTTTGAGCGGAAGAAGCTGAAAATGCATTAGGGATGTGGTCAGATGTCCCATACTCATTAGATGTCCATTTGAGCGAAAACAATCTCATAGAAGTCAACACTAGCGAGATTATAATCAGTTCAGTTTTTTTAATTTTGGGCTCGATAGTTCGCATAAATCTGGTTTTTCAAGACGCCAACATATATTGAGGCAAGGCTAACCATCTTATCAAAAAGCTCAGCGCGGCAGCTGTCATGGAAAGAGGCATTAGGTGTAGCTTGGTGGATTTATAGTCATATTAACGTCGCCCAAAACCAGAAGTACAGCAGAATCATGAAAAGTGTCGCGGAAGAGCCGAGAAGAAAGCGGTTCCATCTTTTGGGTGATCCGAGCCGTAAACCACATGATAATGGATACAAATTCCTGGGCACGGCCGAATATTGATTCCTCAATAAAGGAAAGTCTGTAACAAGAATTGTTCGTCATTAATATTATGAAAAGTGAACTTCATTCAATCATAGAGCAACACCATTGCGGGCACACTATCCAGTAGAGATTGATTGTGACCAGAATGAGCGTGTATGTGCGTCTGCAGCATGGAAAAAGTAGTCGTTGTTTTTAACCGAGTGCGGACAAGAGAGCTTAATTTCTCGACGAGTTAATAAGTTGGAAGGAGATCTTGATATAAACAAAGGCGTGGCTTATTTAGCCCTTTCACATCAGGTGAAACCGCTTAAATATTCACGCCTCCAGTCTAAAAGTGACGACGAGAAATCAAAGTTCTATTTGCAGGCACTGCTTCGTAGTGCGAAAAGTCACTTGAGAATGAGCTCAAACTTATCAGTCACTGTGTGGTATCAGTCAAAGTGTGATATCCGAAAGAAGTGGTGTCGCCAAATTGACGAGAGAATCAGGGTTTCTATCTGTTCCAATAAAAATCTCAAGTGGGTTCGATAGACCGTAGGTGCCATAATATGCAGGACTTCGTTCCAACCTCAGATCACAAAGTGGGCCTTCTTGGTTGGCTCTGAAATTGACGGAGCATGACTGGAGGAAAGCTTGAGCCTCCTCTTTGCTTTGCTCTTAGTTTGAAAGTTTTTGATGCACTGCATTTGAGCACAATTCGTACCAGGGCAAGTATTGACGACAAGACGACAAGTGCTGCGGTAGTTTGCCAATCTAGCAAGGCGTTCAGAAGATACCATGGCCCGGAGCAAATTCCTGGGTTGACTTCAACCGTGGCCAATTGCTCAAGCGGGGGGCGATCTGCTATGTTCAGTAAGAAACGACGTACTCAAAGGGTTCACGAGGAGTCAGTTTTCTACATCGTAAAGCAAAGTAACTACTAAAGTGATTTATGCTGGTGTGGCAGAGGTGATGGTAGTACTGACAATGCAACCTTCGTCAGCCTCCCCGTGGCGAAGTTTAAGATCGTACTGCCATTGGGCAATCGCTTGTTGCATATCTTCATACCATAATGAACAAAATTTATTACACTTAATAGGTCATTAGCACCTGCTATGCCTTTCAATGCATTAACATCGTATTTACGCGCTTTCGTTTCGACCAACTCAGCACCCGAACGACCGCACAGTGCTTTACGATTGGAAGCTGCCTTTGTATATAGAAGGAGCGCTTGATTTTTATCATAGGCGAATTTCTTCACCGATATATTTGTTATCATCAACATCCGACAGGGCGGAGTCAACGTCACTTACATCATAATCATACAGGGTGGCACATCTTCTTTCGACATTTTGCCGTCAGGTGTTGGAGAGATTGAGCAAGATGATGCGAGATGTAGATGAAAGTGTCCAACTGATTCTTACTAATAAATTTGCGGAGCGACAAAGTGAACCCAAGAGAGACAGCTGGAGCATAGTCATATTATTGGCAAAAATTTGCATGATACTTCTTTGGGAGCCGTATGAAAAAAACGTGTGATTTCGATTTGGGCACCGAAAGCATTTACTTAAATTAAATTAAACTTAGACGCAAAGTCATAAGCAGAACACATAGTCCGTATCTCTGCATTCGGGATTAGCTCAAAGTCTTGGAGAAGACGAGACCGGTGAGCGTATTTCCAGAGTTCAGGCCGATCGTCTATTGCAAGATCATCAATCACCTCGGTAAGATGCTTCCACGTGGTAGGATCTTTTTAAAGGTATCCACATGCGATGCATCTCTGCTGCACTAGCCGAAGTCGAAGCCACTACCAGTGCATTAATGCACAAATCGTCAAAATCTAATAGAGCGAATTCAGACTCGCTATTTTAAGCAATGAACCCCCTAGTAGTTGAGTAAAAATCCCAGAGCGGCGAGATGTAGGGCGTGACATCACCATATCTACAAACACCTCAAACCTTAATAAACTCCTACGCGGGTGACTGTCTACCGTATGAGATACAGACTTAGCTCTGAAGAATCAGGGTCCACGCAAAGCAAAGAGAGTCGTTACTAGAAGTTGTATAGAGCAAAAATGTACCTCAATTACAGCTGTAGCCGTTTACTTAGAATTTCCGAAGTTGTTAACTTCTTAAATGAGTATCTTACGTCCCCTCCACCAGACCACTTTAAGCAGTAGATATCAGATAATAACAAAGGAGTGAAAAGATGAGACGCGATAAGAGCTCAAATAGTTAAAGCGGGAGTAACGACGGCTTGTCACTGAAGACAAGAAGCTCGGCGAGCTACAAATGCGGCAGTTACAGGGGGCGAGGCAAGCGTAACGGAAACGGCTGTAAGAAGGTGAGGCCAAAGCAAAATACTTGAAGTGAAAGACAATGAATTTACGGGGCTTGTGCAGTGTCGGAAGTGTGGCCTGTTCTGTTTGTGTGCGCAGTCAAGGGCAATTTGAAAAGTCGTTTTAAATCGTTGGTTTTTACCAACTAAGTAGAACGTCCTTATAACCTAAGTTATTGTAGTTTTTAATTTTTATTAAAGCTTTGCCTGCCTATATATTAAATTTTTCCATTCAATGTGTACCCTGCTATTTTTGTTTAGCCGCCTTTTCGCAAAGTCAAAGAGTTGTTTTCGTACGAAAACTGTCCTCGAGATTGAAAGGATAACTTCATCTTGACCTGTTCTCCACTTATCTGAAATAACAATGTATTTGCTTATAATTAAGAAGGGTGAAAGGCCGTTAATGTGCGAGCTGCATTGTTGAGAGTAAACCCAACAATAAAAGGATGTAGTGCTTCAGCGAACATACTATTTCGTGCACACAATGACCCTTTCCGTCCAACCATCTGTCTGAAAATGGTTTTCGGTAGCCATGAGAAGTAATCACCCAATTTGCCCATAGCTAAAGCGTTGGTTAAAACGCAGCGATAACCTGCGTTTCGCGCAAGTCTTCATTTGACACCATCGTGGCCGAAAAATCATGGAATATATAGATCCTTAGCGGAAATAGAAGTCAAGTGCATCATCTTGTTCATAAGACACAATGCCCCTAGTGTTATAAGCCCCTGGTAAGCTAAAGTCAAAGTCGAGGCTAATGAATTCAATGCTCTGTAAAGTAGCCGACTTAGAGCCGCAAACTTGGCAACATTTGGCTGCATGTGGAACTACCAGTATGTAGTTAATATCGGGAAGAAGTATCTCATCATTCAATAGACTGATATTAAGAGCGTCGTGCGCCAAATGTATATCGTACTTCACATCCTCCTTGTTCAAAGCAGCTGCACCTGCCGAAACTATTTTAAGGCAGACCAGACCGTCTGTCGACTCATAGCAATGCAGCTGCATATGCAACTAGGGAGTAATCCACTCCTGTTCTGCAAAAAACGACATTTATGTTACCAAACTAAAGACGAAAGAGCCGTACTAGTCTTGGTCTTATGAGGTTTGAAATGTAATACGAAGTCTCAGAGCTCAGTTGATGCACATAGAACTTTAAAATCGTATACTTCATGGCAATTTAGTCCTTAGCATTAGCAGATAACCTATTTATGCTTCTGTTAAGACTCAATTTGAACGCACCAGACTTGTGCTCGCCGTCATAGCAAATAGTAATTGCACTTTCACTGCTGATGTTAACAGAGAGGTGGTCGATTGCAAATTATTGTTGGCACGGCTGAATAGCTCTCGATCCATTTATAGTATTTTGATATTATTTAACAGACCATGTTGAAAAAATATATTTAGACAATAAATTCATATCAATAGCAAGCCGAAAAAAAATAATAGGAAGAAGATGAGTTAGAATGTGACTAGACTTTACTTGCGATTATTTAAAACAATCTTTCCAAGACTTGAGCGTTTTGACTCATCTCTTCTTAAGACGCGCTTTGACTTCACTCTTTTTGAGACACATAAGCGCACCTCGGCTTGTTTGAAGAGATTGACAGGGCGAGCGTGCAAAAGCAAATATGTGCGAAGTACAGCCTAGAAATCGTAAGCGAATTCAAAGTTTCTCTTCTGCACAATCCAAATTGTCACTTCCATTTGCTTTATCCACACCACTATTACTCAAACACCTTGAGAGCATATTTGGTAGTAATCGTTTTAATATTGGCAAAAACAATAGTCTGAGGACGAGAATAACAGAAATAGAACCTGAACTTGTCAAAGATAGGTCATTTTCGCTTTATCGAAAACCAATCACAAGTCTTTGACACGATGGCGTCCGCAGGCAAAGCCAAGGAGATTGATTACATCTCAAAACAAGCCAACCTTACGGCACAAATAGAGAGCGAGCGCCAAGCTGCCAAAAATTGGTGGGACGAATACGGATTATGCTACTTGGAGAATGCACGGTCCGAAGACTTTACTTATGACAATCGTGTTCTGGCTTTAAGAAATAAGCTCGTAGACTCCAAGTAAGTGTCACGTTGTGTTTGCACTAAAGAAGTTTTCAGCTGACCTACATGATGCATTTGTTAGATTTCAACATGCAACATTACACACAACCAGCACAGAGTACGGCTGCAGACCGCCATTTAAGGAATTTAGGAAGAAACGTTGAGTTGGCTACGCAATAAAAAACACCGCAGTGGTGTGATAATATCAATCGAATCTTAACGCAGTTTCTGCAACAATTTACTTATACATTTAAGCACGCGTCAGCGACAACCTCTGGATTTAACCGGCCTAAAGTCGATACATCTGCAACTTTAACTCCCTCTATGAAACATTTCGTAATTTTTATTGTGATCATAGTGAGGATCGGATAGCCTTATGCAAAATTCAAGCCTGTATATGCCGCTTGATGATAATCGCTCTCTTAAGAGCACATAGGCATTAGAAATTGAATGGTGAAGCAACGGATAAGACTTCTGTTGCTATTTTGAAAACTGCATTGAGAGCTGTCAATTATATTTCTTACTTTTCAGCCAGTCTCCCTGCTATCAGCAACCTGCCATTAAGACATGCGTTGCTTCTTTGTATCTCAAGAGTAAAGCGAATACTTCTTGCAAGTGAGAGATTTTATAATCTTCTGTAGAATAGGTAATTTTCAGGAATTAGAAAGATTTTTTAAAGATCGACAAGGCAAAGCGACTTTTCAAGCTGCTTGAGAACCGGAGTTTACATAAGGTAGGTGGAACGACACTTCAGCATATCGTCAAAAATCATTTGTCACCCACAGCGTCGACGTTTTCGCCAAGCAGAATGATATGGTTTTTGAATGCGTCGCGGAGTCTCTTTCAAAAACTCCGCCTGTCCTACAAATCACGCCATGTTCGTCTTCTGTGGTCTTGACCCTCTTTAGCCACATGTTCCTCGACTCTTTTTTGTGATGCCGTGATCGGAGTTAGCAAAAAACTTAAGCCATACGGTGTGTGCTTGGTGCCCCTCGTACTCCATTGCCTTTACAATCCGACCAATCACTTCATCATCTTGATTCCAGACTTTGCACGAGATCATGGCACAAACTTAACTACATGGAAAAATGCACTCTGTGCCCTTCTTGAAGACATTCTGGTGCAGCCAGCCAGCTCTGATCCTTCTTGTCAACCACCGTCAATGTAAAATGCCAAACTCTCGCGCAGATATCTCAAGCTTAATAGCTACGACTTGACACGGTGCTTATGTTCCAACGTCGTATCTACGACATCGTCGGCTTTAAAGACGCACACAACACCACTAATAATCTTTAATTGCAATAAATGGTTGTTGTTCGGTTGAGGTTCACCGGAAGTAAATCCGGCCAATTGTTGGAAGAGCACTGCGTCTTCAACAGCGTCACGCACGGCACTTGAAAAGTATTCTCGTTAAGACGCCTCATGGCTCCATTAATAAACGGCAAGTAAATTGGCAAGAAAGGTTGCGAGCTACAAAGTCTGTCATGGAGGCTGCTCAACAGTTCGTTTTTCATGTGGGACATCAGGGAAAGATCTGTACCGCTCATTTTTCAATCACAACAATCGCACTTTTAATGAAAGGCATAGGGCAGTGTCAATTTTTTTCATTCGTCGTCGCAAGTACAGCTCACACGTGGCGTCCATAGAAATTGCATAAGCAGCTTTCAACTTTAGTGTGAAATGCTAAGTGCTGGTGCTAATAAATTTCAAGCCAAACTCGGAAGTTATAGTATTGAATTTTAATATAGGTTTTGTAATAGTTATTTTAACGATGTATACATGGTTTCGAGATATTGTTAGAGAAGCCGTGTATGAAGGTCAACATCTTGTATTAAATATTTTTGTTGTGTTAAAAAACATATAATTGTTGATAAGATAAGAATTATTTTAATAAATTGTGTAAAGTTAGAACAATAGGAGTAAGGCTAAAATAATAAATTATTGAAAAAAAAAAGTTTATTTAAAAAAATAGCACTAATAAACATTAATAATGAGTAATGATAAATATAGCCTGTTTGCAATAAAATCATTTTCTGGCTTAAAATAGAAAAAACTGTTGTTAAACCATAAGGACCGAATAATTCAATTAACCCTTTATCAATCATTTTATAGGTACATTATATCCAATTTTTAATATATACTGATTTATAAATTCATAATAAATTTGCACTATACTTATCAATTGTATTGCAAAGTTTAAGTTTTTGTATTCTAACTTCAACTCAAAAAAAATCAGTATTATCAATTAATGGGGGTGATCTAGGAATAATGAATGATATGAATAATTATTTGCCGGATGAAGATTTAAACCCGGAGACGTTCAAACGTCTTTTCGGACCAGAGTGCGCTTGTACACTTGATAGTGGTGGATAAACTGTCCAACCTGTTCCAGCACCTTAAATATTGGTTTTAAAGACACAAATACAGAAACTTTTTTTTAATTAATTTAATTTTACTTTTAAAAATCAGTTATGAAAATATTGATAAAAATATAAAAGAATATTTAATTTTATATTTTATTTTAGAATTTTGTTTAATTATTTCATTTAGTCCACGTCTTTTTCGATCGAGTTATAATTGGTTTTTGATTTGTTGTTAATTTTAAAAGTAAGCGTTTCGAACTGGATATGTTTGCGAATGGAGTGCTCCACGCTTAATGCGGCATTCATTCCATGGCTGTTGTGCAAATCGTTTTCTCATCACGTATTCGCACAGTAAATAACGCTTAATAAATGTTCATACGTGTTTGTCCAAATTGCAATAGCATAATAGCATCACATGCTCGCCGCAACGACCTTGACATTAACACTGAGCTTAAAGCATTACACATGACCGGCGTTTAAATCGACCTTTAACAGTCCTGAATGGCTGGGCCAAGCAATTGAAGAAACGAATAAATAAGGTAGCGGCGTCAAAGTATAATCCTGTGTAGTGCATTGTACTTTCAAATCGCCGTAATACACCAAATTTAAAAATTAAACATGTCAAGGACGTAATTGTAACAACAGATACACAAGTGTTGCATAACTCGAAGCACAGATATCGCGAAATGAGACTCACAGCCTCCGACGTAATTATAAAGTCACGAATGTATACGCTCAGCCGCGTTAACATACCATAATGTAATGTGTACGCTGTTTACGTGCCCAACCACCCTTAAAGAACTCTTTCTACAAGTCGTGCAAGCTCGTTTGTCTTGTCAGGTGAAATTGCTGTGACCTTATATGAGGTGTTTCGACCCCGTCCGTGAATCGGTGATTTGTCGTCCATGCGAGCAATGTGCGAGCTCTGCTGCCCTAATACAAGGTGTGCAAATAAATTCGACTTGCCCTACCTCGTAAGCTAGCGAATAGAGCTACAAGACGGCAGTTTTGCATGTCATGGCATTCATTCTTGACCTAACATCTCAATCTGCAGGTGATAGACGAAATTGTGACCGCATACGTCTCATTATAGACATTTATGATCGTCGATACATGAAATCTTAGGCACAATTGCCGCAATAATTGCTTACCAAAAGTGGTAGACTTGATCTTGACCTCACGAGATCGTCCACTACATTGATCGAAGCGATTCCCATGGTGGTTGAAGTAAGAAAAAAGCTTTTTATCGCTAGCTTTGGTGGATTAACTTGCATTACGCGAAGCATGCATAGCGTTTTTGTAAAAGTGCGCGGTTATATTGTGGGGACGGCCAAGTCACGGCAACCTAAAGCTTAAGGTGTCTCGATTTTCACAGGTGACATTGCTTTGGGTTATGAATTCTCATAAATTTCGCGGTTCACACACTTCTCCTGCACTTCGAAAAGCAATTGATAGAGCATACTTTTGATAAGCGGGATATTTTGGTAGCATGCTTTTATTTGCAGGGCTGATCGAACCTCTCCGGTGTGATGATGAAGCACGATTGATGCAATTCTGTGTGTGACTTTTAAGGTAAAAATAGGCAGAACTATGGGATTGCAATCAACGCGCTGAATAGAGAGTGGATATTCTTTGAGTAGAACACTGTACATTTTTAACGCACACAATGCGTACCAAATTTATGAAACCATTGCTCAAAAGCTGCGTCAGTTGTCTGTCACCTTGGAAAAAGTGAGCTAGCAAATCTGACGCCAAACAATACGACCTTAAACTTAAACGTTGCAGAGGTAAAACAGCAGGCGCTGGCCAGTCTGGTCAGGACTATTCCCATCGTGCCCTTCAAAGGCGTCCAATTCTTTGACGTTGGCGGTTTGCTTGCGAATCCACAAAAGTTGCAATTGACGTTCGATTTACTAGTGCACTTTGTAACGCCCTTCATGGATCATGTGGACGCTATTGGATGTTTTGACGCGCGCGGATTTCAGTTTGCGCCGTATTTGGGTGCCTTTTTTCATAAGCGCGTCTTTATGGTGCGCAAACCCGACAAGATGCCGAACGTAAGTGACACGATTGAGTATTCTTAAGAGTACGAAGGCGATCGTGGCGAAGGTGACGATTGTCTTAGCATTCAGACGTATGCAGTGAACAAAGGAGACCGGGTATTACTCGTGGATGACTTGTTGGCCACAGGTGGCACGTGCGAGGCTGGCCTCCTCCTCGTGCAGCAGGCGGGAGCTTTTGTGGTGGCCTGTATTTTCATAATTGAAATCGGCGTGCTTAATGGCCTTGGCCGCATTAGTAAGGCCAGTACAGACAAGAAAATACAGGTTTTGTCGCTGCTCATGGAGAAGGACTTCTAGTATAAGAGAGTGGAAGTCTACAAACGCACCCCTTTAGTTTGTCGCTCTAAAGTATGATTAAAGGGTGCCGGCAAAGTTAATATAAATGTTACTCCATTTTAATGTAGAAGAAATATAAATTGTCACAGAAAAATGGATATTAAATATTGCATAATTATTGTTATGCAAATGCTCGTGTAGTCAATACTTTAAGTATATTTTTGCCTACCTATAATTATACTCTGTCGTAATTTTTCTGATACCTTAGCTATGTGTTTACGCTACACTAGGCTTATCCCCAAGTGTACGCCGAGAGCATTTGGAATTTTGCATGACAGAGATTGAATACGGACAGCTAGGCGAATTAATTTAGTCCGTCACTCTTTATACGGGTTATAGCAAAAAATTGTGTTGAGGACTCTTTTTGGCATTGTCATAAAATCATTTATTGCAAAAGTGTGTAATGACGCTATCATCGTTTACCGAGTGACCTGTTACCTCCAGACTGGACGAGTATCACGTGCAATCGAAGTGTTAAGTCGTGTGAGAAGAAAACACGAGGTTGATCACACCTAATTCGCACGCTGGATCTGCCAGATTTTAAGGAGCGAGTATGTGCCGCGAGTATCTGACCCAGTCGGTGACGGTGTTACATCCAATGCCGAGCGATGCGACTTCCCTGAAGTCGGATGTACGGTGCAGTATGAAGGCAACTACGGCATCATACCGAAGGGTGGTGTCAAATATTGGCTCATGGACACCACTTATCTCGTCCTTCGATTTGATGCTTCACTCATTTAGCCCATCATTTCTCTGAGCAATTAAGGGCTTGCAAGTGCAACAGGACATCCAGGGGGCTTACACCATTTCAGTATCTAATCCTCCGCGAGCCAGCGCTAAGTGGCGTTTGTTAACATGATTCTTCTCCTTCGATTTCCTACGAGCTAGTCCTATTAGCCATACGTGTCTAGAGCATTGTGTCCAATCATGGTCGATGAAGGGCAATGCGTGCTTACTCAGCATATAGATACGCAACGACTCATTATGGACGTTAAGGCACGTACTTAACTTGAAGTCGAGCTTCAGCCGATTCAATATAAAATAAATACTCCTTAATGTTCGCGTTGAGTCAATCAGCTAAGCGGAATAATTTTTCACATTTATTGCGTATTATGGGCGATTATTCTTTCAGTGCGGCTAGTTTTTCGCCATTAAAAGGACCGAATATGCTGAGCAAACGACGGTCATCATATGTACACGAACGTTTGCTAAGAAGCTGTTCCAATGCTGGATTTGTCGTTGGAAGATAACAGCATCAACTTAAAAAGAGACGTTACCCTAGAGTTCGGCTTTTAGTCGCATGCGTAGCAAAGTATTATTATTTTTACTTTCTCTATACACGTCTCGTGTTGGAAATTATTATTTTTACTAGTCTCATTGGAATCCAATACAGCTTGTGAGATTTGATTTAGCACTTTGTCGCGTAATTGAAATGAAACTCTTCTCAAAAGAAACGTCGGGTGATAACGTCAAAAATGTGGCGTGTCAATTCGTTTGGAACTGTTCTTATTGCACTAAGTTCTGGTAACGTTTATACTAAAGATTTTAATGCACTTAATGATGATCCAAATAATTTCGATATGACCACTTATATGGAATTGTCTAGGGAAAAATTTTCCACAATGTCGGTCATTGGTCGCGTTACGAAGATCTTGAGTTCACTTATACGCACGTAGTGGACAAGACTTATCACCTTGATACAGATAAAGACCACCGATAACGCTGTGCAAAAACTTCGACTACACAATCAATCCTTAAGCAGGTGATTTCGTTGCTACTTATAAAAGAATACATTATCACTTTGAGCCGATTTATAGAGCACGATTCTCACCGCTTTGACTTGAGAGTCATGCACAAAGATCCCACGTCTGTACAATCATTAAAAAAGAGAGGTATGAGTGTCAAAGGTCAACGTCAAGCCGACGACAAAATCTAATAAAGATGTTCTTCGGTGTGGACCCGAAAAATGCAGATCAACATTGAGCGTAAAGTCAGTTTGTCAAAACAGCGAAGAGTCAGAGTATATCGTCACAGCATTCCAGGTGGGATCCAGCACAAGCCGCGCTTTGATAGGACAGCTCTAACGGAGCGATCACTCCACCATAAAGTCTCTCAAACCTTGGCGGCAGATGTTGAGCACTATCAACTGTGGCAGATTGCAGATGACAACTAAGGTTCTAGAGAATGTTTATCCTCCAAGTGAAGTCATCCGCCTTCTGTAACAACTAGTAAGGTCTGCATTGTCAAGTCACTTTTGGTCGAGCATCATATGAGAGGATTTGTCATACTCGAATAGAGGCTTCTACAAAGTCAACCGTGTATAACAATACATCACTCAGTGCAGACACAATTGTGGTCATGTGACTTCCAGGAGAGGCTGCGTCTAATGACAAAAAGCTCTTGACAAGTAGTTGCTTAAATTAGAATTAGTCGACAAGTCTCGTTAATATTAACAACATCGTAATCTGGAGCGGAGCAACAGTCATGAGCTACAGATCTCGTCAGGAAGAAAGCTCCAGATTTCTAGCTGCGCGCTCGGACACTTGGAGTTTAAAAGAACTGTGTGAAGCAGCAACTCAGTCGCTCTCCTCAGCCTATTGAAACATAGCGTTCAGCAACGGGCAAAACTTAATTAGGACGCCAATAAACTTTGCTCGAGTGCGCAACAAGATTTAGCTTTTCATAAGGCCCTTTTTGTGCGTGTGTGCTTTGCTGCTCTCGCTTGAATGTATTCTTACAACTTTTGTTATATGTACTTGTAGCTTGAACGGCCTTATACAGTGGCTGACGGCATTCGCTGCAGCATGTCGATTGCGCTTAGGTGAAAGAATGCTTAAATTACTGTAGCATATATAACTTATACGAGTAGTTGGAAACCACTTTGCTTTGCTTTGAAGCTGTCTCAATGTACCGAGTCATCAATCTTGCTTTGTATTGGTGATGCCCGCCGAACTTGAAAAATCGATGCACAGAATTATGATCATTACAAATACATATAGAGATTCAAGCTACCGGAATCCGCGCGGAGGGACTAAGCTGTCTATATCGCGAGATGCTGGCAGCTTTCCGACGGATCGGGTTTCGTACCCCTCATTACACTATAGGCCTTTTTCGGTCAGTGGGGCGTTCAGCCCACCCAACTCTTTCATTACCCAATTAGGCGCGAGTTAGTAGAGCAGTCACACTCTCGAGTGCGATTGTTAGTCCACTTTGGTAACTCCTCTCCGGCTGCCTTAATTCGGACCCTATGCATATCGAACCAGGTACCTCCCGGTCCAGGGTCGAGCGTACAAGTACATATAGAGCAAATCGTTGTTTGAAGCACTAAAAACGCTGCTACAAGTCTTGTGATCGCGATTTGCAAGACAATAGTAATAAACACTGCTGCAGGAAATTCCGTGGGCAAGAACAAATGTTCTATTCTGCAACAAACTAAACAACAGCGTATTCTGCGTGGCAATTGTAAAATTGGACATTGGCAATTTCATTGCGACAAAAGAATTGCTGAACTCTAAATCAACTGATACTAGGAACCGATTTGAATTTCTTAGACCAGTTTGACCCCTCATACAGACCACGAGTATCGTCCGTAAACGAATGTCTGGACAGTTTCACCAAAACTTTCCACGATATCCGGCGTTCGTCAGTCATCGAGCGCTTAGAATGCGGTAGAATAATCTGATCATACTTGACGCTTTAAGTAAGAAAATATAATCGTGTCTTTACATAAAACCGAGCTTCAAAAACAAAAGCTGTTTTCTGCAAAAAGGAGTCTTAAAAGTGTGATGGGCGGATAAAATGTCGCATACTGCGGCCTTTCAAATGATACCGAAACGGATATGGTCCCTGCCAACATTAAAGAGTTTAATTTGGTAAAATTAAAGAATGATGGGTAGAACAAAACAGTACGATAAACACTAATCAGATTGTAAAATGTAATATAACGCACACGACGACTCCCTCAAGCTTAAATATAATGGGTGGCTGCTTATTATATGTGTTTTTACATGCCTCTTCTGTTAGTGCTGATTGACTTTGTGACTTTTTGCAAGACTTGAAGTCAATTCCACACCCACACTAGTAGATTAACCACGAAAACCCTACCCAAGACTCCAGAATGAGAAGAACGATCATTTTGCATCAGTCGGATGGCTTGCTAACGTCTATGAACCTGATGAGTCGGCTCGATTGCAGCACTCCCTGAACTGAGAACTTTAACTGCATTTAAGCTCTTACAAGAAAAGTCTAGGCTCGAGGCATCAAGAATCGAGGAGTCAAATAAAATTGGTGGTGGTACTTAATGTCGATGTCAGCCGACAAAGCTCAAACTTTCCATCGTCGAAAGAAATACAATAAACCATCTAATTAAAATTAATGTGGTTTTGACCACGGATGATTAGGTTTGCGTGACGTTTGCACTTTTTCACCTGCGAGACCGGACTTAAACTCGTGAGACAGCTTAGCCGAAATGTTTCATGTCTTATTGAGAGCTACGACTATTCCGATACAGTTTGGGTCAATCAGCGTTCATCGCAGCAACAAAGATATCGAAATATTAGTCAGCTGACGGACTCCATTGCTGTGGAACTAATCCCCGAACAGGCCAAAATAAGTGTACTCATGGACGGACATAAGTAGATCCTCCTCGCATTCAAGTATTTGACAAACGTGCAAGCCACAATGATGGACCCGTTGACTCCGTTTCAGTATCAATGAATCATAGAATGCCGAGCAAAGCAACATCCGCTGTTTTGGCAAGGGTTGGACAGATTACGCGATACATGACCGGCCCGAAGGGGGCTGACGAAGTAAAACTTTGCCTTTCTGGATTTAACGACTGCCGAAAACGCTTAACTCAATGTTTTAATTGGGGTAGCATAATTTAGCTGGGAAAACATAGCTACCAACTGCGGGAAACAGAATTTCGCAAGCGGGCAATATTAATTCACAAGGCAAGATAATTAAAACAATTTACACAAATGAATAGCATTATAATACCGTGTGCCGGCAACAAAGTTTTGCATACAGGAAGACACACTGTGGATAGCGTAAGTCCACGGATGGACAGAACAAAACACACCAAGGTGATTAAGATAGCTTTGCTGAAAGAATATGGGAAGCGATATGAGATTAATTCCTAGGTGGCACAAATTACCTCGTGGCTGGTCATGTTCTCCCCGAAGAATAAGCGGGCAATTTACGCGGTTGCTGTGTCACAGCAGTTGAGCTCCGATCGGAGGCACTGCCTGAGGGGTAAGATCGCTGAACTTTAAAGATCTCAAGAGTAGTGAGTACTGGGGCTATTTTATTTTAATATTTTTAAGGTGTTGGTGTTGGAGATGCAATTCCATACTGATGACATAAGAAATTCCAGCACTTCGATGTATATGTGCTGAGTCGGTCTTGCAGGCTAACGTTGCGTCATGGCTCATCTATTCTAAAGCTTACTGATGACATGATGTGGTGTCTAGAGACCCACCATCAAATCCCCCACCATACGGAAAAGAATGCACAGCATTATTAACGCGCCACCCACGAGACACTGCAATGACCACTACCACAAGAGGAGCGTGAGCTCATCAATGCTTTCGATTGCTTAAAGGCAACGAATGGCACGTTGTGGGAGCTTAAAACTTGCACTCGTCATTTCATATGCAGATTCCAAAAATATGAAGCATGGCGAATGTTTAAAGCATTAAATTTACTGAGCAGTTCAATGATACCTGCACAACCGCCCAATATGTGTTGTCTGAAAACACATTCAGTACACGTTGTACAGTGCGCAAGATTTGCGAGACATATGCTGTCACTATTAAGCGAGGAAATTAAAAGTAGCCTCTACGACGGTTAGTTGGCTTGGTGGTCTTTGGACAGAGGGCGTAATAAGGCCAAAAAGACTAGCAAACACCCCGATGATATCAAACTCTTAAACACACACTGTTCTCAACATTTCAGGCTCTTGCTCCGACTTACTTAAACGACATATTAGTTCATAGCTTTAAAAGAGAGCTGTCAGCATGAGAGACCCTTTTAAATCAGCATAAGCAAGCTTTTAATGTACTGAAGACAAGAAAGCTATATGCCATCACCGACAAATGTGTCTGGGTGTCTCGAGATTTTTTAAAAAAAAGGAAATAGTTTTGAAGCGAAGGATTTAAGAATGCACCATAAATCTAATAGATGTAAGTAGCAAGCCCGCGAGCGTTGATTTAAAAAGCAATCCCCCGAGCGTTTCGTCAACGTTGACAGTTCCTGAAGACAGTTTACAACCATATCAGGTGAGAAATCGGACGAGTGCTCACCGGAGCGCACGTGAAACTTCTGGTCATATTCATTGTCTGAAGGCGGTATCTGCAGACCACCGGGCGAGGATACACGTCAAGCGCCATCTCCCCCGCGAATGAGCTAAGCTTTCACGAGTCTTCCTTGTTTGAGTAGCTATCGGATGTTAACATTGATTGTACCTCGCCGCCCACTGCTCAGGCGCATCCTTACTAGCAATCACAGAGGCTGATCGAGGTACCTATCGAGGCCAAAGCAACTTGATGCATTAAATGACTTGGTCGTCTAACAGCCTTCTTGCTGCTACTAAGGCCACTGCAATAAACAAAATGTATATTCGTTTGCATGTCAAATGGATCTTTACATGTGTTCTAAACCTTAGTGGTGGAGAATATATAGCCATTACATAAAGCCTAACATCTATCTTAGATCTTGCCTTCGGATGAATGGCCTCCAAAAAATAGCGGTTCTTAAAGTTTGACATGGATCTTATCGGAATCTATGCAGGTGTGCTCACAGAGAAGTATCAAAAAGTGCAGGGTCGTTTGAGATATACCCCGGCGCGCGGTTTTGATTCCACATCATATTTTATAAACAACTTCGTAAAAGACTTGAATTGCACTCGGCATGGGTTCATTTATGTACTGTCATTATCACATTTTGATCGGAGAACCTATGCAAAATTCGAATCAAAACTAATCTGGAAAAAAAATATTAAGCTTAAAGTGCAACTTGCTCAAGTGATGGCTCAAATCTGACTCTCTTAGCGTGCGTATGTTATCATTTCCACCACACTCGAAATGCGGTAAAAAGGCCGCATTCTATGGACATACCACCCTTTGCTTCGATTTCTAGATTGTCTAAATGGCTTTTCGGAGGTAAACTTGTTGGGAGGAGCACTGTCGTTGGTCCGTCACTTGGTGGTCGTCACCGATAATGAGATGACGACAACCAACATGATGGAGTATGAGTGTTCTAGAATAGACAAGCGAAGCTTCTCAAACGTAATGAACACCGCATGGGAGATGACAAAGTGATTAATATACTTTCCAATTACCCGTCTACTTATCGGAACCTACGGCTCCAACAGTTTCTTAGAAGCGCAATATTCGCGGCACTTAGCAAGAATCTCTTGGCGCCCGTAAAACGCCTCCGCCTTCCACATACTTGCGATGCTGGCATTGAAGGTCAAGGAGCACCAACGGAAATCTTCCCGTCTTTTACTGGCGTCTTCTTCACAATGAAGAGCATATTCCAAGTGACCGAATCTGCACTTGTCAAAATGAACCCGAGCGGTCAGGCTGCGGTTTCTTCGAGGCGCCCCTGGATCCCGAAGGTAGATTGATTTCATTGGCCACAAAAACGACAATCTTTACGGTTCTCATCGCAAAATAACTGGACTGCCTCGGAATTATTTGCAAAAAGCGGAGAAAAAGCCGGCTCCTCACACCGCACCTTCTGGTTGTGGCTACGAGCACTACCAGCATCCGAATAGCCACTCATACTCACCTTACTAGAAAAATTGATCTCAGCGATACGCTCCACCATAATTAAACGTAACCTCACCAAGCCACAGCACTAGGTTCCATTCGAAACGCCAAGCACTCAAGCAATGAAGGTTCCTATCCATCACTGAAGATTTTAACGGCGGATACTCCGAAACCGGTATATCTCCATTGTCTATGTCCTGGCACTTCTTCGTATAGCGTCCTCGTCCCCATCGACATCTCAACTACAGAAATGGTAATGATAACATGAGGCTAATAAGAAAAGACGTCGTTGGAAGCCCTTTTCTTTACCACATCTCTGGATTCCAGAACGCATCGTCATTCAAATGAGTAACCAATAAATTAAGTTTATGCCTCACTCACAATTTATTGCTACAGCAAATTCATTATACTCAATCGCAGTTATTACGCTTCGGCCGAAGCCACCGACGCCTAAATGTTGCTGCACGATTTGTCAGCTTTAGGTTCTTTTAAGGTTAAATCTGAAATGCTCGATGGACTCCTTCACTTCGTCTACCATCATAGTAGCCAGAGACGTTGGTTTTTAAAATTACTTTACCATTGCCTGTTCAAACAAATGTGTTCAAAGAATGCCTTTCCCACCGATGCGAGTGACGGTCGAGTGGAATGCATCATCACCTTGGTTCCAGGTCGTCCACCCTTCACTGCCTTTTTCGTTGGCCCGATTCCCCTTCGCTTGGATTTTCGCCTTACGGAAGGACGACATCTGATTTCTCACGCCCACTTGGCGTCATTCATCGTCCTCATTCGATCATTTACCGAGTTAGAATATCAACGATATAGCGTTCAACTATCGCTAACTTCAAGTCGTTTCGTGTAATTCTGCCCAATGCGGCAGTGGCACTTCAAATGACCACGTTGTAGACTCATATCGATAGGAATGCAGCCACAAAACTGCTCCTTCAATTCCTGACACCACACGACCTTTTGTATTGGCAGTACAAATTTCGCAAACTTGAACACATCGATGTGCAATATCTTCATATGGGCCCCTGATGTTATCGATCCGTTCAACAGCATCGTCAGCATTTCTTACATTTTGTTTGAATTCGACGTTTGTCCTCTTGTCGTTCTTCTCGGGACCGTAGAGTGGATCGTTTACAATCGGAAACCCCAAGTGGTGTAAATGCACTCGAATCTGGTGCGTCCGTCCTGTTGCAAGGAGGCATTCGACGATACTATCCCCACTAGCCGGCTTTCCACGACGACGCAATAGCGTTACGCAATGTTTAGAGTCTACTGACGCCCTCACACAGCGCTTATGTCCCTGGCGTGGTGACATTAATCCTATCGGAGCTGCCACGCGCCAGAATTCGTCACATGTGCTTTCGATCTTGACAAGTCCCGAAGCAAGGCCTTTAACCTCGATAAAACCACTCATTGTAGTAGGGAACTCGCCCTTTACTCGTGCAACATAGTATTTCTGCACGGACCGAGAGCTAGGGTTTCTGTCGAACGTACACGCTTTGAGCTCGGACGTCAGACTTCGTGCTTTCTCTGTCGTTTTGGCAAGAAGGAGCAATCCCGACGTCAGTCGATCCAATCGATGCACTGGAAACAACTCGAGCGTTTGTGAAACCTTTTTCACTGTGGCTTCTTTTCGATCGTGCTGCATCATAAGTGTTAAGGAATTGAATTGGTAGGTTCCGGTTGGATGCACGGGGATCCCCGAGGGTTTGTTCACAACCATCCATTCGTCCGTCTCCGAGTGGATCCACTTGGTGGATAGTGACGTTAGTCTCGACAATTCCACGGCAGTTTGCAACGGTAGATGGACATTGGGCTCATGCCGATGCTTGATGTGCTCAAAAAAATCGCCAGCTTTTATCTTCGTATCCAATCTTGTCTCGTGTCCGTTCACTTGTAAAAGCCCAAGCTGAGCTGCTCCCATGCTGTAGTCCATCGAGAGGGTCGGGAACTCATCAACAAAGACGTCACGCAGCGTGCGACCTTCCCAACGGCCTTTTACAAACAATGCAAAGCGATGCACGTACGGTTCAATGCTCCGCACAACGCAGTCGTTTCCCGCTAGTCGGTTGGAACAAGTGGCGGACGTGCAAATTTGGTAGTGAATGGCGGGGGACGGCGCCACCTTTTCTGCTATATGATTCTGACGTTGGTTGCGACGCTTTCGCTTCGGAATCACACTACCCTCAGCTATCTGCGTCAACTTACGCTCCGCTAACCATTGCGCCTTGATCTGTTTGCGGCGCTGGTGCTTGCTCAGTAGAGATTTGTCCGCCATTGTATGTATCGTTCTCAAATATAATATGTACATAATACTTGAAAATTATATCTCCGTATCGTAATCGAGTCACAAGGTTTGCTCATGCTATCTCTCTCTAAACTGCCGTCCTTGACCTTGTCTCCCCGCCACGTCCGCAAAATTTCGCAGCGTGTGCGCACACTCGCGGATAACGTGTTTGCTGAGTTTTCTGCTCTGGCCGCTCAGCACGGGGCCGTGAACCTTGGTCAGGGTTTTCCGACATTCCATACGCCACAATTCGTGCAACAAGCGGCCATCGACGCCATCACAAACGGCAACAATCAATACACTAGGCCAGGAGGACACGTCAGCTATGTGGAAACATTGGCAGAGATGTATTCATCTTTGTTGGATCGTGAGCTCAGTCCCATGACAGAAATTGTGACCTTCAATGGGGCCCAGGAAGGAATTGCGTCCATCATGGCGGCACTCCTTGAGCCTGGGGACGAAGTCGTCACTTTTGAGCCCTACTTTGACGCCTACATGACAGTATCCCAGCTTCACGGTATCAAGGCTGCCGGCGTCCCGTTCCGCTTTGCTGCAGCCAAGCGTACCACCTTTTTAAGCGATGACGCTCACGTAACCGAGCATTTTACGTCCCGCGATTTTCAAGTGGATCTGGAGCAGCTGGAGGCTAAATTGTCCGCCAAGACCAAAATGCTTGTGCTTAACACACCGCACAACCCATTGGGAAAAGTCTTTTCTAAGCATGAGCTCGAGCAGCTTGCACAGGTTTTAAAACGCCATCCAAACGTCATCGTTTTGGCTGATGAAGTGTATGAGTTTATGACGTTTGATGAACTAGAGCACGAGCGCATCGCGGCACTACCCGGCTTCTTCGACCGAACCATTTCACTCTTTAGCGCTGGCAAGACCTTTTCGTGTACAGGGTGGCGAGTGGGTTACGCCGTGGGGCCGGCGCACTTGGTTGAAGGCATCACTAAGGCGCACAGTACGGTGCCGTTCTGTGGCACGACGCCGTTTGAAGTGGCCCTGGCGTCAGCTTTTCGTCAGGCGAAGCACAATGGATACTATGACGAGCTGAGGGAGACGCTGCAGGTGGGTTGAAACTGGAAAGTCTCCTCGTCGAAGACATTTTTAATCTTGTAAACTCAAATGCTGTAGACCAAGCGCGATCGTCTTTGCGATGCGCTTCAAGCTTATAGCTGGCGTCCCATTGTTCCGGAAGGTGGCTACTTTGTGTGCTGCAACGTCGAGGGACTACCGTTTTACGACGAGCTTCGCGGCATCAAGGTCACACCAGAGACGCCCAGAACGGTAAACATTGATCAAAAGGCTATGCTTGCAAGCTAATATGACGGGTTTTGTGCTTTGCTTAGGAATTGCCGGACTACCAATTCGCGTACAAGCTGGTGAAAGGTGGTCACCTCGCAGTGATACCAACATCACCTTTTTATAGTCGCGTAGAGCATCGTCTTGCTCCAGGTGTTGTGCGTCTTGCTTTTTGCAAGGACGACAAGACGCTCGATGAATCAATTCGCGTCATTGAGACCCTGAAGAAGTAGAGCGATAAAACAACGTAGGTGTTTTCAGCATCGATGTAGCACAAATTTGCTGCACATGGTTTCGAATTTTCTCTGCGGCCGTGTCTGAAATCCACGGCAGCATCCGTTTCCAATGCATCTCATTGAATTTAAGCACTGGCACCTGCGTTGATGAAAAGTTTCTAAAACGGAAAGACAATGAAAGTGCACTGTCCAGCGATAGGTGCGAGATTGAGCGGAAGAATTTGAGTCGTGATGCAAAATTCGCATCCAGCGCTCTTACACCTGCTGCTTTGAAGTCCGGTCGACACAGACTGGGAAAGGGCAACTCGTAGCCTTCGAGACGTTCCTGGTTTGCCATTTGGTGAAGCTGTTTATAAAGCAACTCGAGACGAGGTTGAATTATGACTGTAGCGGTAGAATATTGCCGCAAATGTTTTAAGTTGGAAAGCTCGCCGCCGTTGTGAACAATTGCCAAAATGACTTTCTTGTGTATTGCCAGGAGCATTTTGACTCGCTGATTCTTGGCCACGCTTTCAGTCGAAGATGCAAGAGCTAATTCGTGTAGTTGTTGGCTTGTCAAGAAAAGAACTGCTGTGCGTACACTAAGTAAAGCATTTGCTTCTGTCGATTTAGCAACAGATACAGTGCAGTCGGCAATCTTAGCTAATAGGAATTCGGAAAAATTGTTGGAGCTGGCAAAGGCAGAGCTAACAAAAATGATCCACTTAGGTGTTTCGACGGAACCAGGCCTTCGGCTTGCCAGAGCATCAGTTGTTTTCATCGATCGGTGTTGAAGACTCCGATGCTCACGTAAAGTACTTGTCGGACTTGATGGGTTAAACGACGCAACATCGGCTTCTTCATTATGCATCACCTTTGCCGTAGTGACACTAAACACACTTGCCGATTGAGTAGTACTTTTACTTGCAAATTGGTCATTGTCTAAAGGTAAAACTCGGTCGTGAGGCAGGGAAGGATGCGGTTTGACTTGATGAACCTTGGCTTGCCGATGTCTCTCCAACTTCCGAAGAGCTTCCAAACGCTTAATCTCGATCTTCTTCAGCAGCTCATCACTGGAATCCTCACTTTGCCTCGATACTTTTTTAACAGGCGCTAAATGGTCATTTGACGGACAAGCTAATCGTCCAGATCTTTCTGGTGTTTCCAAAGGAGTGTTTATCGTGCTTGTAAGCGGCGTGCAAGCTTTGAGCAAATCAAAAGCGGGCAAGGCCATTTCCGCTTCCGCTTTGTCATCGTCGTCGTCCTCATCGACTTCTTTAACAGATTGAAGTGACGTCACAGGCTTTAGCAGGTCAAAACTGGGCGAAGTTTCAGCTTCAGCGTCACTGTCGTCTCTATCTAACTCAACAATAGTTGTCGAGGCACATTTCGAAACCGATAGCGCCGACGTCAACTCTGGTTGATCACGCATCTCCTTAAGACAAGCGCGGATAATTCCATTCGATGGAAGGGCTTTAAAGTGCCTCTGTCTTCGGCCGAGCAGCAGTGGAGGACTTTGTGTTTCAATAAGCGACCGCGCATAAATTGCTCGCATATCATTATCCAATTTCATTTTTACCCACTTATCGTTCCTGATTTCTTCAAAGGATCCAACCGACTGTGAATACAGAAGCTGCGACGAATCATTAATAAATGAGTCATCGGCCGCATCTTGATAATCGTCCCCATACTCGTCATCATCGTCGTCATCTTGTCCTCCACCTCGAACCTCAGCTACATCATCGATATACGCAGCTGCCAGTACGCGTGACGTTTCCCGCCGCTTTTTTGATCTCCTAACACTTTTTCGCCATGGTGGCGACGTCACAACTGGCGAGTCTTGCGCTCCTGTCTGGGAAAACATTTGAGACTGAGAGGTGGCATACTTGCGTTTAAGACGCCGATATGTTTTATACTTTTGCTTTGCCTCAGCAGAGGGAGGTGACGCTAACAAGTAACTTGGAGACGTAAGCTTTACCGGAGGAGTAGGCAACGGTGGGTTGCAATGTTTACTTTTGGCTTTCACCGGTGTTCTCTGTTGCTGAGGGCAACAGCACGGAGCAATAGAGTTGCGATGAAGTGGACAGTACACCAGAAACATAATGCCATCTCCACTCTCTTCACCACTTAAAAAATCGACTTGATCCATGCGATAATGTGCAAAGGCGGCACAACTGACATGAAAGGCTGTCAGACATCGGTTGTGCGCGCACTGGATAATTCCATAACCTTTTTGTGAGTGGCACAAAGAACAGTCTAAAGATTTGCGATCTGGATCCAGTCGAGTCAAATTGCCAAGGACAAGCGAATTATCCTTGTTTTGCTCTACACGAAGCTCCGGGATCCACAAAAAACACTGGACATGAACCCATTGGTGACATGCCGTCCGCATATACGCACCTCCGCGGTGTGGACAGAGCTGACAGCGTGGCTGACTTAATGCAGCTCTAACGTCACCGCTGTGCGATGCCTCGGCGCAGACGGCACAAAACCATTTGTCACTAGGCACGACTTGAATTCCATAGCAAAATTGATGCACTGCCACATTGCACCCGTCACAAAAGACGATCGGATCATCATTATATGACTCACTATCTAGGCAAACAGAGCAGCAGTCGTCATCCCCTAGCTCTTTGTCAGCCTCATTTTGTTTGATTTTTCGAGCGACATAATCGGGCTTGGTCAACCGGCGCTTCCGCGACGGCGTCATCTCTTTCAGTTTTCCAATCTTGGTAGATTTTACTTCAGTATGGTCGTTCTCATGTTCCATTAAATTGAAATCAATTCTCTTTAAACCAGGACCTGATACCGGCTGGCTTGTGCATCCAGAGTATATCTCAATCGTTTCGCCAGCGTCGTTCCTGTCAGTGGCATCTTCAACCGGCGTTGACTTGCCCCCCGGAAAAGCTGTTGATAGCAAAACATTTGCTTTAATCGATGCATTATCAGCACTATTGCAAAGAGAAGGAAGTTGAACACGAGAATGTTTTTCCTTCACATCTTCATCTTTTGGCGTCTCTTTAGCAATGCTAGTATCCATTGAATTTGTAGCTGTAGGGAGCAACGCGATAGAGAATGCCAAAGATTTATCACCTTTAACTCCACATACCTCATTCTTTAAATAATTTATTCCTTTTTCTGCTGCGAGCTTTGTCGGCGAAAGCTCAGCACTTTGCGATCGGTTAAGCGGACGCCCATTGACTTCATTCTCCCCGTATTTAAGTTGTCGCGTGCTACTCTGTTGAGAAACTTTTGTAAGGCTTTGAGCAACATTTGTTTTTTTCTCTGTATTTTGCTGGTCGGCGGACTTGTTTGGACTAAAACGAGGACATGAGGATTCTAATGTTCGAGTCAAAGACGCCTCCTCGCTGCCAGCACTTTGGAGGGAAATCATGTGACCACCAGATGCAACCTCCGTCACCTCCGCCTTGTCCTCTTTCGGCCAATTACATGCCGTCGATAAGCGTATTCCTCGAGTTTTTTCTCGAGATTTGGTATGTTCCTCAATCGTGGAAGTCGTGATTGGCTCGCTTGGACAAATTTTATTGCAGTTTTGTGGATCGTTTTTAGATACAAACTGAGATTCAGAGTCAACAAACTGCGGGCTGAAGTGCGTATCACAAAAAGCCAGCGACTCATCTATCGTAACGAATGAATCCACATCCAAATTGGTAACGCCAAGCACACTAGATTGTCGCCATGGCGATCCAATCTCACTGTCGGTTTCCGCACTGTCTGATCTTACTTCAATTCGCTGACGCTTGTACTCCGATTGCGAAAACTCACAAACGTTTTCTTCACTTAAATGTTGGGTAAAGTTGCCCAGACTTGTAAGTACATTTTTTTCTTTAGTAAAAACACCTGTACTAACTTCATCATCAGATTCCATCTCTAAATTTTCGTCGATACCGTGCACCTTTCGCACAAGGCCCTGCAGAATGAGCGACCGAGCAGAATATCCAGTTCGACTATTACCGCTCTTTCTTATCAACGTGCGCGGTTGACGTCGTAGTAGATGCAACCGATTGCCAACAACAGGAAACAATCTATTCCTCGAGCTCGATGCAAAATTGGGCGGAAAATACTTTAGCATCGCCACCGCCCGTTCGGCATCGTCAAGCTGCCACAAATCCGGATCAAGAGCAATCGACAATGATTTACCACCAATTTGAGATGCGTGGAATGTCGGTATATTCATGTTTAACTCCTTTAATTGTGGGTATATACCAGTAGGGAGCATACGGGGACACTTGGCATACTCAAAGCTGCTCTTAAAAGTCGTAAGCGCGCGAGTCACAGTTTTAACCGCGGATGCACTTCGTGCCAATTTCTTCTGTTCTTCTCCTTCTGTCACAAGGATAATGACCTTGCCTACGCGCTTACGCCCAGTTCTGCCCATTCGTTGAATCATTCGCACAGGAGACGTAAGAGCATCAAATGAGATGATTAAATCCACTTCTCCAATATCTAGACCTTCTTCTGCAATGCACGTTGCCACTAGAACATTAAAGTCACCCACTCGAAATCTACGCACAATTTCTTGCTGGAGCTTTTGTGATTGACCTTTATTTTCTTTAGCTTTTCCAGACGCGCCCTGTCCAATAAAAGGCTGCGCATTCAGTAAAGGTGCTAATGGACGCAGTAGACCAACAATTTCCGACACACTTGCCCGATACTGCGTGAAAACAATAGCCCGCGTGCTGGATCTTCCAGCAGCATGGCGTTGAAAGTGTTCTAGCAGCACTTCACGAAGTTTCACAAGCTTTGGGTGGCTTGTGGTTAAGGTTGAGCGATCGGTACTTATGGCCAAGCTTTCTTCAAGCTTTTGAAACGTAGAAGATTGCAGCATTTCTCTCTTAGACCAAGACATTTTACCTAATTTTCGTTCCTCCACCCAATTATTTATCTGGTCGCGGAAGCTATTCAGCCCGTGACCAGTCAATAAACTTTTAGCATGTAGCAAACCCACAAGAAGCGCCAAATCACTTTCTGCACTGCGATTTGAAGCGTAATCAGAACTCTTTCGAAACTTCTCCCGCGCTTGCAGCACATACCAGCTCGTAAGTTTATTTGGGTCGCTGTTTTGAATAATATGATTCCATAACAGTCGCTGGATAATTGGCGTAAAGAGCTTAAGAAATTGCTCTTTAATCGCCATAATCTGAACACCTAGACGACACACAATAACCTCCTCCTGCCGTGCGTGGGTATACTTCCTCACATCCGGATCGTCCGCCGATCGACTTTCAATGTGCGAGATGCGTAAATTCGTCACAACGTCCTGAATGACATTAAATTTAGCTCCAGGTGTGGCCGAGAGCGCCAAAATGCGAAAGAATGGCGTGTTTGCTTCAATTTCCTGTACTACACAACAATACGCGTAATTCCCAGTGGCCCGGTGCGCTTCATCTACAACAATACACACAAACTTCTCTGCACTACAGACCCTACGACAAAGATCATTCTGCAAACTTTGCGGGGTACAAAAGAAGACGCGTCTTGAATTCCACAGCACGCGACGCGTTGTCGGAGGTACATTTCCTTGCAACTCTGCTGTATCTGACAGTGGAATGCCCATAATTTCATGACAGGCTTTAATCTGCTGAGCCACTAACGGCTTTGTCGGCGCCATAAATACAATTTTACCAGTCGGGAACCAGCGGTAGAAATTGTACATGACAACTGCAGCCACAAGTGTTTTGCCTAATCCTGTTGGCAACGACACAAGTGTGTTGTGGTACAAAGCCTTCTCTGCAATAGTCAATTGGTAGTCACGGATCGGGTAATTTGTAGGGTAGACAAAGTGCTGCGCAGCATCAAAGTCAATTTGAGGGAAACCCGAGCGCGTCACAATGTCCAGATATCGCATCTTAGCCATCGGATCTTCTCCTGCCGTACGTCGAGGTAGCTGTAGCGGCAATGCAGTTGGTGTGTTAGTGCAAGAAGCTTCTGAATGTCTCGAAATTAAAACAAGCCCTGATTCATTGGCTGCAGATCCCACTGTCATCGGTTGTAAATTTTGCTCTTGTTCAATCACACCAAACGGCGAGAATTCTGAGTGTCCGATGTCTTGTTCTGCGTGTTGCTTCTGCGACAGCGATATTGACGTGCCTTCAAAGAGGAGACGGGTCTGCACCTTTTTTCTGACGGCTGTGGAAGCTAATGCCTGGCAGCGTTGACCTCGTGGTGTACCGCACACTTGACACGCCAACTTTGTCGCTTTGTTTTGCAGTGTACACGACTTGCATGTCCAATCTCCACAGCAAGACGAAGCACTCGTCATTGTAGCAGCAAGAGGATCCTTTTTAGCCTTTATCGGATAACTGTGGGTACTAACGTGGCCAGCTTCGAGCGCCTCAATCTCAGAAAGCAACGCGTCGTCCCATTCCTCCTCCATGATTCTTACAAAGTGTACTTGCTCACTGAGTGCGGAATTCAATTTGAACCAATGACATTATTATTTTTTATTCGACCTATAAGCCTTTGCGCCCGCATCGGTTACCTCACTTAGCATGGTCGAGTGCGGCGTCCTCTGTCGATACTTCTTCCAGCAAATGCTGCTAGAGGAAGGTGACGCACGTCTGGAAGAATTTGCGTCGTCTTTACTGCTGTCATCACTACCTACACTCGCTGAGTTACGCCGTAGATTTCCTTTTGAAGGCGCGTACCACTTTCGACTTCAGGTTGCGCTGCCTACAGCTTCGCGTGGCTACTGCTGGATGGATTTGACAGACGAAAACTGTGCTCTTCCACTATCGAGCAATGGGGAAATCAGGGTGAAGGTATTGCAGCTTGCGCTTGATGATGAGAAAGACAGGTTGCTAGATACTCAAGAAGATCTCGTAAATGTGGCTGAAGACCGAAAATTCCGTGCGTTCTTCAACTGGCAAAACAAGTCACAGAGCGAGCGTAGTTCCATGCCTCAGCCACAGCAAACGACGCAGCATGACGTTGGAAAAGTGATTTTTGGCGTCAAGAAGGCTCTTGCCTCTAAGATGAAAGGATCTGCCATGGCACAGTCTTTACAAAAACACTCAGCGCAGATGTGGGAGAAGGTCACGGCAGCCGCTGCAGGAGTAGGAGGTGGTTCTGGTAATGCGCCTCCTACAGCGACAGCACTGGCACAGCTGGCCAAGCTCATTGGTGCCATGAAGGCCCCGCTACATCCTGGAAACCATGAACACATTGATTTGCTTCGGAGATTTTGGACGTCTTGTTTTGACACGAAGCCATTCGCAGTGACAAGTCCTGAGTGGAATCGACTGGGATTTCGACATGGCGAACCTATGCACGAGATGCAGTTTTTACTTCCACTGCAATGTCTAGTGTATTTTCACGAGACACATCGCACGATAGCGCTGCCCATTTTGAACGCTCAGAGCGGACCAGAATCGTTTTCATACGCTTTAGTGGGCTCGCAGATCGCTTACGTGCTAGCGGATTTATTGCAGCTAAAAGAGGGTGGTTGTTTGGGCTCCGAACGTCCATTTTGGAAACTTTTTGAGGACCCCATTGCCTTTTATGAACTTTACTGCATCGCCTTCCGTACCTTCGACGCTGCGTGGAAATTGAATGCAACCCACTCGTCCGACGTAAGCACTCACATAAAGTATGTCGGAGACTTTGCTCAAGAAGTACTTCGCCGCGGCCCTGAAAGTGTGACTAGTCTTAGCGAGCACGCACTTCAGTTGCAGAACTGGTAGACAAATAGCAACTGGGTGAAATATGCAGAAACTTTACACTTGCGTTTCCATTTCCACTTGCACTGCAAGCAATGCCCGAATTAACTCATTAACACTAGGAGATTTTGACTCCATGGGCACTTTTGCGTGTGGAAATGTCTTGTGAAGCTTCTTTAGAACTTTTTCGCGCTTTTCAGAAGTGTCAATTTGAGCAAAAACTGCGCTTTTTCTTAATTTATCCGCCTGAAAAGAAACATTCGTTCAATAATAAGTTACGCAGTCGTAATTTTCAGCAACTTTAGACCTACAAAAGTCGAGTCTTCCAGGCCTCGAATGAGCGTTTCTTGCACGTCACGGTACACAAAAATAGTCCCAGAAGTACTGATGCCCACAATCGTGGGGTCAATTTGAGCAGACGAATCCCGAATATTCACTTAAAACAATTTGATAAAATTGCGTAGTGAAACTTGAAAATTAGACCAGCTTACCACAAAACATCGAGCAACCAGGCAGCAGCATGCGAAAACGCACGAGTCGTCGTTCGCTTTGGATTGCGTACATTTGACCACTCCATGTGCACACGACAATCTACAATAAAGCAATCCAGAGCACCAAATTTACACACGAAAGCCTCACATCGTTCAATTGTACGCACAACATCGTGACGTTCTCCATTCGATGCTGTCATCTTGAGCTTGTCAGCGTTGACGACGGCTTCAGGCAGCTAGAAGGAGAAGAAAGCAGTGAAACAATAAGCACCGATCGAGATCATGCCACATGTCGACGTACTTGAAGATCCCATCGCTTGTGTCCAGATGGTGAGAATAAAGATACATGACCAATCACTGACACAAGCGCGTTCAGTCCTCGCTCTCCTTCTAGCTCAATGTCGCCCAAAACAAAAGTGACGCCATCATTGTCTACGTGCGGGCCATTCCAATGTACGACATCTCGCATGCCTTCATTGTCAGGTCTACTGATAAGAAAGACGTCACCAGAGAAGCATCTCGCCAAAAGGCGAGTCGTAGTATTCGATGTCGCACATAGCACAATCAATGCTTCGATCTCGTCATTAATTTCCAATTTTGCAATCTGAGCGTACTCTGCCAGCTAATTAAATGCAGCGATATCGTCACTTTTTCAGAATCATGTAATATCGTTGTCAAAAGTATGGACAAACCTCGTCAAAATTTACTTGGTCCAGTTTCGGTCTGTAGATTAGCACACGCCCGTCACGCGTTGCAACAATGAGCTCATTGTTTACGTGCACCACGTCACAAACATTCAATGCAACATTCTTAAGAAAAAACATCACATCAGTAATTGAACACGGTGTAAGTCATCCTAACTTACAAATTCAGAGCACAATTGCAGCACTTCAGCGCCCTCTACTAAGCGAAACACTGAGCATATGCCTTCCGCCGTCGCCACAATAATTCGAGTCTACTCTAGCCATCACATCATTAGCAAAAATACATAGAAGTTTTCGACCGCGTCGTCTTTTTCTAACTTGTTGGCAACACTCACGTCTTCAGCAAAGCAAAAGTCCAGGCAAATGGACGTCACGGACCCATTTACTTCGCAGCACCTCCACTGCGTCAGACGGTCCCCTACAAGCTAAAGAAGCCGCTTCAATTTGACTTGACATGACAATCATAAAACAAAACAATGGCACACCTTGAAAATCGAGACTTTTCCCGTCAGAGAGCCAAAAAGCAGCTCGGTCGCTCCGTCGCAGTCTACGTCGCCCACTGCGTACGCATTCGCCAAAATCTTGCCATCCAGCTGTGCCGCATACGTTGGTGCTAGCTCTAGCTATAGAGATAGATATACTGTCAGCGTCAATACCTAGTCTAACGTGTCGCCATATAACATTCCATACTTGCCCGCGCATTATTTAGATCAACGCCTCAAAATCATTGCCCTGCAACAAATGATGTCCCAATCCGAGGTATAGGAGTTGAGGATTACAAATCGAAGCTATGTGCTTTCAGAGGCTATGGTTTAAAGGCACACAACTTCAATGATTTCGTCACTTCCGCCCTCGCTTCCGCCCGTCACTCAAGTTCACTATGCTTTCCCGACGACTGGCTGCACGTATGTCATCTATCAGTGTATCTATTGCGCGTCATGTTCCATTGATTCGCGCTACCTCGATTTTTGCATCGAACTTTCGCATTCAACGCGCCACGCTCTCCTCTGGAGGCAATGGGCCCTTAGCTCGCTCCCGCAAGCATCAACAGGACAGCGTTAGCGCACCCGAGCGCGCAGAATTACAGCTGAGTCGCCTGGCAGTGATTGGAGGCGGTAATATGGCCGAAGCTATTGTCACAGGCGTGCTCTCAAAGGGCCTTATACCTAGCTCTAAGGTCGTCGTTTCGGATCCTAATCCGACCATGCGCAGCAAGTACGTTAAGCTCGACGTGGAGACGCACTCACGCAATAGCTCAGCAGTGAAAGAAGCGGAAGTGATCTTGGTGGCGGTCAAGCCCCAAGTGGTCGATGACGTAAGATATTTCTTCGGGTCTGAGAGCTATGATATTTAAATTGAATACATGCTTTATTATGGCAGGTGCTGCGAGCGGTGAAGGCAGCAATGGATCCAAATGCACTAATCATCTCTGTAGTTGCAGGTCAGACCATCAAGCAGTTACAGCAGCTTCTGGGGCAAGACAGTCACATAATTCGCACTATGCCCAACACGCCAGCCATGATCGGAGAGGGCACGACAGTATGGGCACAGTCAGCGGAAGTCACGAGTGCCCAGCATGACCTTACCAAGCAGATTCTTGGATCATTTGGAATTGAGGTTTGATTAGGGAGAAGGGGCCGTAAATTTTACCTGCTTAATACATACTTTGTTCCTTTACAGGTGTTTGTAGACGACGAAAATGCGTTGGACATGGCGACGGCGCTTTCTGGATCTGGACCGGCCTACTTCTTTCTCGTTGCCGAAGCGATGATTGACACAGGTGTCCATATGGGTTTTTCGCGCATCGTGGCTACGGTACGAGATATTGTTCTAAAAGGGTCCCATAACGGTAGTCACACTTGGTGCCAAACCTCACTCAATTTTCTCGCAGAAATTGGTGCAGCAAACGATGCTTGGATCTGCATTGTATATGCAGACGGAGGACGTGCACCCAGTTGAGCTGCGAAATAAAATCACAAGCCCAGGTGGCACCACTGCTGCTGGCCTTTATCGCGCTGAAAAAAACGGTTTTCGCGCAGTCATTGCTGACTCCATTTGGGCCGCGTACGAACGCTGTCTTGAGCTTGGCTCTCCTGAGCCTGTGCAGCGTCAGCGTCCACGTTCGTGAGCTTCAACATATACCTTAAATGATCAATACACTTAGATGCTGATCCAGGACGGTAGCATAACTCACGAACTGCATCAGAAGCATAAAAATTGGTCGTTTGGCAATTGAGATTTTATCTATTGCAAAACTCAACACGATAATTGTGGGAAGGGTTTTACATATAGGGGAGTTTAATGCATTACAGACATTGTTTCCGTACGGGTATTTTAGAAAGACACCAGATTGAACACAAGAAAAATTAAAATTAGTGGGTTGGAGGCAACATTGTATTCAATAAATCGGTAAACAACCTTAATTTCTTGAGACCGTCAGTGTTCATCGGAAAGTGGTAGATTTCTTCTCATGCCTCGTCGATACAATATGCTGACAGTTTGTAGTCGGTCCTACGCCCAGGCGGATTTATTGACTACCCGAATCTCGCAAAGGTTCCGCATTAAATAAAACCTGCCAAACGAGCATTTCACACTGATCCAAAGACATGCTGGCTTCTATGGACCTAAGAAAACGGCTGCACTTGCTCTTTTCCGTCAAGCAGCTCGAACGTGCCATGGCATTCACGCTGCACGAGAATAAAATATGCTTTAAAACCCAGGTAGGGCGGGCTTAGGTGGCCCGGCGTTGGCGCCTACTGTAAGGTGACCCCTAAGATTGGGCCCGCCTTCCAACAGCTAACTGAAGTACGGCTATGCGCTTCAAGCCGTTCTTCGAGAGAAGTTCAGCCATCTAAAGGCATTCTCCTTCGAAATTGGCGTGATTGGGCAATATTTCGTCTTATGTGACCAAAAGTGGCGGTGTCGGTGAACCGCTGAATTAGGTCCAGTATCAATAGCCGTAAATGCTGCTGAGAAAAACAAGATTTGCGCATATCCAGAAGAGGCCTAGCGAAGTGAGCTATTGTCTCGCTCAAGAACTTGGAAAAATAAACGCGCTCAAAAGTATAGAAAAAAGCTGGTCGTCAGTACGGATAAGACGTCTTACTGGAAAAGAATCAAATCTTTATAGATTGGTACCGTTATGATTGCTCCACCTCTGCGAGCTGGATGTCAATTTGAAGGAGGAGTCTGTAGCGGTGAACTGCTAGTAGTACACGCAACTTTACGAGAGCCAGGAAAGGCATTTTGAGTTGCGGTAGAATCTGGCGCATTGCTAGATTTTGCACGCCAGTTAACGATTGTAGTCAATCAAAATAGGTTGATGTTTTTTAGAGATGAAAAATAAACAGTTTCGGTTTGATCAGTTCAGGTTTACGAGCAGGTGCCATCGTTTTACTAGAAAAGAATGGTGTTGCGATACGAAACAAATCTCTTGGCGTCACGGATAACCCCGTGGCTACAAATAATACCTCACATGCAAGGATAGCTTTTCGTTAGACGGTGGTTGTATTGCGAGAGGTGCGGAGGTTCTGCCAGATGTGTCAGAACTACTAAACCTTCAAAAACACGAAGCTAATGAGCATTCTATCGAGCCGAAAGCCTGAAACATCTCAGAGGCGGCGTCCTTAATGTGGGTAAAAAACCCGGCATTTAAGACAAATTTGTCTCGGATTCGCCTTACACGCAGCGTTCATTGCGCCTTTGCTCTATGATTATGGAGAATCCAAAGAAGTAAGTATGCCTTTACCTAATAAATATTCAAATTTGATCCACCAGCAAAACTCTTCCTAGCTAGAAGAATTGGGTACGAAGCACTGTGCTATCAGGTAATGGCGCTTGCCATGAGAGCAGTTGATCGATTTTTCACTTAAGTGAAAAAACGGGATGGTGGTGCAGGGGTCAAAGTCTCCGCATTTGCTACCGGCTCTCTGTACTCGAAATTTAAACAGAAAGTGGCGACGACTCTTGTAATATGCTGAGCTGTAAAACGGTACATGTACAAACACCCATTTGTAAAAGGCGTGTTTTTCGACAACATGTTAAAGTCTACGTTGTACAGTGTATTAGATTTGATCGGTAGCAATTTTCATATTCGAATAATGCAAGTCTGATAAATTCAATGTGCTTGCCGACGCAGGACAAATCAATTGTTGGCCAACGTCAGCGCTCTATCGACGTACGATCTCGTCAGTTTAATTGAGTAGCTTTATATGTGAGTTTTATCTCCGCTAAAGATGTCAATGTGGAGATATATATTCTCGACAGCGATCAAAGCTACAGGGCAGACGGTCTGCTCCAGTCTAGGGTCGACTTGGTAGATCCAACTCAAATTGCTGCTTTCCACAACGAATTTCTGAGATACAAAGTACTTTGAAAGCGCAGATTTTTTTTAGTGGAGTTCATTTGAGCAGTTTTTCCCGTTTACTTATCATATTGGTGCCCCATATTTCAGAGTGGATGGTGAAGTACGTGATATTGTGTGGCTTTCAAAGCGCCAAACCAGCGGCTCACACGTTTTGTTCCTGTTCGGGTCTTTCCTCTTTTTATGGACAGCCTGGAAATTCATAATTCTCGACTTAGTGTTTAGCTTGTCGAAGGTTATTGATCACACGGACATTGTAGTTCCAGTGTGCCGCATAAGCGAGAAGGTGCATTTAGCACATGTTCTGATCGGGATAGCTGGAGAACAACAATACGATTTCTGATAGCAGAGGCCCAAATTTACTGCTTGGTTTTTTTTGCAAAAATAAAAAGAGTTGCTTACGTCTGTATGGCATATTCCGAATTTATTGCGCAAAATGGATGGCTACACAGATATAGTCAATGGTGTGCTCTAAGACACACTGCGCAGTATTTGCGCCAAGAGCAAACCCACACACTAGGACTAGCACGGGATGTTGGTAAGTATCCGACCCTAAACTCTTTATTAAACTTTGGTGCTTAATCGGTCAGCGAAGCATCCATACCACCCAAGTATTGCAAACCTGTCTTGTGTGTGGGCTGACAGGGTAGCCACACTCATCCACTTCGGTGACACGTTTCTGGCTATTTTATTTTAATCATATCGGTTTCGAATCAGATATCTATCGGTCCGGATCGAGCGACATACTGCTCAAGTCATAAAATTGGCTGTATTATATTTGCTGAAGCGCAACATTCGTGGGTCAATAAGCTATACATGATCATGTTTTTTAAATTGTAAAATAATTGGTTGAATACCATAAAGTTCCTTTATCCCAGCCAATAATTGAGAGGGAAATTAAAAAAATAGATTTTTTTTGGCTTTTAGTAGCTAAAAGGTTACGATTGCACTCGCCAAAAACAAACAAAAGAATTTGGGATAAACATAGGAGTGGATTTTTGCTTGTTTAATATTGGGGGGATACATTATTGTATACTCAAAGCTGCTGCTAGGAAAAAGTGAGATTGGCACTCGTAAACATCGTTATATCGATTTTGCAAAAAGCATGAGTTGGCGTAAATCGTCGACTTTTTCAAGACAATGTCGACGAACCTATCGGATATGAGGGGTGTGTCGAAAGAAATTTTGATCCTCAGAATTCCAAGTTCTAAATTCGTCGTATGGAGCCTCATGTATTTCTTCAAAGTGCTGTACAAGCGCTCGGTAAAGCAAGTAGATGTGGCTATACGGCAGCTGTTATTGTGTGTAGTTGTTGCCGTATTGAGCAAAAGCTGAGGGGCCGAGTATCGTACTTTTCTATTGAACAACTTGTAAAGGGACGCAATCTATTCAACATATTCACATATCTCGCGCTAAAATGTGGAGCGGGCAACTTGACTATAACTCTTGAGGGCACCACGACCAAAGGTGCGTTTCTTTAAAGTACGCTTGAGAAACGCCCCGGCCTGACCACTAGGGCCGACCTCGAGAGCGGTTGCACTGAAACTGCTGTTTCTTATGTGAAAGGCGCAAGATGGAGGCGGAAGCGTTCTTTCCAGCAGACCTCTGCCAGTGGACTTCTGTGGAGAGTGTGTTAAAAGCCACAAGTGCTATATGGACACATAGAAATTGTCGTAAATTGGCGCGATTACTTTTCGCTTCACAGTACTCACGTAAGGCGTTAAAGTGGATCCGGCACGTATTGTTGCGATCTGATTATAACCAATGGACACTTCGTGACGAAGCGCAGGTGCCGCCATACGTTACTCGGAGCTTGTCATTATACCTAGCCAATATATCCTTATGGCGAGTTGTCTCCGATCCACCGAATCAACAACTTGTACACTAAGCTCACAAATGTAATCACTTCACTTAAGGTGGACGGGTTTTGGGTTCTTATACCCGAAGTCTCATTTAAAATTTTCTGTATATTTCATTAGGTGAACCATCGGGTTACTGTGCTAAAAAGTGCTCGATTCATCGCACCCTTTGTCCTCAGGCATCTCATGACGTCAAGTATAGTTTGTAAGCAGAATTGTATGCGGTGCTTCAAGCAAGCGCGCCGCAGCCTTAAGGCTGCATTGGGACAAGGCTTCTTTCAATAAAGATTTCCCCCTAACTGAGGGCGTTCGCGATAAGCGAAGCAAATGAGCTTTCTGCTTGGCTTTATGACCTGCAACCTATGGGTTATAAACACCCCAAAGCTTCTTTTTTTCTCCTGGTCCTTAATCCTAGCGACCTTGTCAACAGGTACATCCCAAGTCGAGTCTTTGCTTCTTTGTCTCCAAGCCAATTTCTAGCTTCAGAATTTTGTTTTTTGTCGTCGTGGTTCTGTTATACAGGCTGATTTATCCGTCGTTAATTGTAGCATATAATCGGATCAAATAGAGCCGAAGTTCTATTCTAAGCAAAAAAAAAAGGAAAGTGCGTAAAGCTTAGCTCGTCTTGAGAGACTTACGCACTGCTATTTCTCTCGCACTGCAGATGTGCGTACACGTCGCGTGCACAGAATGACGCACAGGGATTGCGAGACCTTCACGTAAAACGAATCACCACCACCCAATCTAAAGTTCATGTCGCTCTTTTGTCACGATACACCTGTGTGTCCAACCGTCGACGGGCAGAGTGCGTCGGCGTCACTCGTAGCGCAAGCTACAAATACTTAACGCGTGTTTTTAAACGCGGCTACAACCGAGGATGTGCGGATCGGGGAGTTCGCGGGTACCGATATACTATTAATTCAATGGGAGCGGTACTGTATAGTACGTCACGTCTCCTTCTCAGAGGTCTTAAGGGATTGTAGGTGCTATTCTATGCAAAGGAAAAGCAGACGATGAGCGGACGACGTAATATGATCTATGCAACCTATCCGCGTGAATGACATTCACAAAAATAGTACCCTATGCTAATCAATATTGACATTGGCACCATTGACGACTCAAACAGCGATTTCCGATACTATGAGACGCCTATTGGCGGTATCCCCCTGAAGCATAATTTGTTGGATGACACAATAAATGAAATACCCTCTTTGATGACCAAATCATTAAGAGCCACCTTAGAATAAGAACTAACACTTCTGATTCTAAGCAATCAGTATTAGTATATATCGACCAAAATTAAGATACCGGTATGACGACCGCTTATTGATTTCGATACCGAGACAATTCATAGGTGTTAAAATCGTTATCGCCCTGTAAAAATCAATCAATAAAATAAGAAGATACATCAATAAGTCAATCTAGCAGAGACAATATCCAATCAATCAAGAAGAAACACTATTGAATCAGTGTTAATCGATCAATCGATAAGAAACATCAAGCAAATGCCGCGATGTTGCTATATTGATTCGATACCTAGACGATTCATAAGTGTCAAAATCGTTATGGCCCTGGTAAAAATCGATAAGTTAATATATAAGGAAAATTACTGACTCAATCTATAAGAATTACCAACCAACAAGATACATACCGATTATATTGATAGACATCAAAATCGTTATGACCCTGGTATATATATTTTTAAGAAACATTAACTAATCAGCGTTTAAGTGAGAATTCTACAATAAACATCAAGCGAATGCTATACTGGTTTCGATACCAAAACGATTGATATACATTAAAATCGTCATGACCTTGGTAAGATTCATTGAACCTACTTGGACTTGGATGTTGCTGAGACAAAAGGTTTCTTATTTTACCAGGTTAAAAATCTTCTCGTTAGTCGTATAGCACTTTAATATTCTTTTCCCAATGACCCTACAAAAATCAGAAATATCTCAAACAATGATCCATCATCATCTATCATCTTTTTCTGTTAGTGAAGCTAAACTTCACTTTTTGTCGTGACAAACATTACAACACGAAACGCGGGGAAATTGGCGGTGCAATTGCTTCTCGTGTAAACAATTTACTTAGGAAGGACAACCTTATCCCGTGGACAGAGATAGTATAAGATGCTTAAATAAAATCATATGTTTCCAATTTCAATGTTTATTGATTCAATCAATGGGAAAAAAATTTCACGGTCAAATAAGAAATTCTTTTTCGATGTTTGACTATAGTAAGTATATAGCATTGTATATAAGAATTGACGTACTCAAGCGACCCATATCAAATTCATAGAGAGGCGATGCTTGGAGCACAAAAACGCATCTATCGGAAGAATTAAGAGGCTAAGTTGGCCGAGCAGAAAGAATACAAAAACAAGGACAAAATTTCTCAATAATAAAAACATATAGAGCGCGCAAGCGGACCGAGAAAGCACAAGTAATTAGATCGTGAAACTCGAACAGTTTTAATCTATAACAATAATCAGGTCTGAGAAAATTTTCAATTTTGATGTTTGTTCATTAAAATATGAAAAATATCAACATATCGATTATCAAATTTTGGAAAGGTGCTCTGTCGAAAACTGTACCCGTTAATGCTACAAGGCTACATCTTGCTGCTGGAACCATCGTAGTCACATGAGTAAAGATACTGCGGTTGCCAAGCCTGTTGTAGAACCAGTTCCTGAAACAGTCATCAAGCCAATTGTAGAACCAGTAGTAGAGGCCACCGCCAAACTAGTTGTAGAATCCCTTGAAGAGTCAATTCTTGAAGCCATCACCAAAGTAGATGTTGAGCCCATTGTTGAAAAAGTTGCTGAGACCTTTGATGAAGTATTTGTCATACCCGCTGTAAATTCAGTTGCAGAAGCGGTCTTAAAGCCAGTTGTTGATCGAAATCTTAAATCTGCGCTATCGCGGGCGGCAATACGAGTGGCGTTGATAATTTAAGCTACTCACTACATGGAGAAGGTGAAGAATATCTTTATGATGTAAAGGATGCGCATGTGTTGCAGGTCGTTGATGGCAAAGGAAAGAATCGTTTTTTGGTTTGGCTTTACAGTCATGTTGATAGATCTGCACGTGTTGAATTTTCTCATGAGCAGTTAAAACATGAGTGTAATGAAGTATCCATTATTGATCGCATAATCAAGTTCTTTATCTATTGCGATCAAACGCTCACCGATGCTGAATTCAAAGCATATAAAATGACGACTGATGAATTGGTTTTACAAATGGCTAATGATCATATGGCCGCATTTAAGCACGAACTGAAATATATCCATTGCAAAATTGCTATCTAGAAAACATTGGCTTTTTTGTGACGAATCGATCGCGTAAAATGGACGGTGGTGTCAAATTATCCACCCATATTGTTATCAACATCGGATTTGCTGTTGCAGAGTGTAAGGCTATTTTTAAATACATGCTGAGGGAGTCTTTCACACAAATCAGCGATGTCGGAGACTCTCACATCGAGTTATTAAAAGCGTGTATTGATCTTCAGCCATATCGCAGTAATGGATCGCTTTTATATCCAAGAGAAAACAAATAAATGTGATCAAGTAATCAACCATTCAACTCTACCTTCAACACGCCATTCCTGTTAGACATGCTGCTGATATGACATACACTGATCACAATTTGACCAATGATTTGGAGAACAAATAAGTTGAAACGCCGCAAGAAATCTTGGCCGAGTCGAGTAATGAATTCATCGACAAAGCGATTCAGAAGATCAACAAAATTTCAGATCACGATCCATCAAAATTTATTCATGGACGGGCTTCAAAAGGCAAATCCGTTTGTGCCAAGCGTATTGGCTCATCGCAGTGCTCTGTTTGTGACCGAATTAACGAATCGGGTGGTACGATGCTTTTAATCTACAATGAAGAAAATCAATGTGTTTGGTGCAAATGTACTCATGCTCTTAAAAAAATATAGGCGATTCGCTGATATGGACGCGGGAGAATTGAATATTCAATTGGTGAGGATGCGTTCGCGCCAGTAGACATTCAATCTTTTGCTGCTATCGCTTAGGAAATAGTTAAACTCAAAGCAGAACGAAAACTTGCTGAATCTCAGCGGTTTAAGTTAAAGTTAATCAATGTCGCTGGCGATATATACAGACGCTCATATGGCTCAGGGGCAATCTATGAACGCCATATAGATTATTATTTCCTACAATCATAGTAATTTGAAGCTATTTCTGAACCATATCCTAGCAAATGACGACTCATATCAGTTGTCCTTAAAGAAAGAATTGACAAAGTGCTCCATTTTATTGAATATACGGTCCATTCAGGATTTGCCTTCATGGCATCAGATCATAACGATATTGGATTCAGCAACGGAGTTCCCGATTCATCAACCGCTAAATTTAGGGAGCGCCTACAGCTACACCCCCCTTTTTATGCTGACCAATCAAAGTACAGCTTCATATCTCCAGCCACCGCTTCTTCACAAATGCCCGTAAAAGTTATGCAATTATTAGATTCTTTTATTTCAGCTCTAAGCGCAAATTAATTTCTCCACAAATTTCACACCCTCCACATGCTCCTAGACTCTTTTCGTTTGCAACCAAGTACAATCACAGACCATTCTCGGTGGTTGGGCGACACAGAAGATGTAGACTGCAGACAATTGAAGGCAAACGAATTCAAGTGTAAGACCAACGAATTAATAGTGTGTTATCATTTGTCATTTTTGAAAAGAGGCTTTACATCACTGTTCTTCCTACGTTTCTTGCGTTTACGATGCTTGCGATTCTCTTTTTGAGTAGCAGACAAAACCTTTCGTTTTTTGTCCACTCGAACAACCTCACTTTCTATAGAGCTTAAAAATTGAGGCATTACAGTCTCACCCTTAAGCGCACTAGTCGTTTCAATATCCTCCTCTACTTCTGCCTCACCATCAGCTCGATCCATTCGTTCGGAATATGCTACAAAGAATCTTTTTGTTAAGTCCTCGAGTCCATTTGCACGCACAAGAGCCTCAGCTTCCTCGGCCAATAAACCTGCAGCTTTAAGACCACGATGAGGCCATGAAATAAGGGCGGGCTTCAAGACAAACGGACGCGCTGTACAAATGTTTTCCTCTGATTTTAAAGCCGAAGCGACAACCTCTTCGTTCTATTTCTGAAAAATTGAACACGTCGAATACACGACACGTTCTACCTGCGGAAACGAGATGCCTTGCGCAATGCTATTAATTGGAAGTCTGCGAGCGATTAAATACGTTTGGCCGTACTTTCCTCGCATTTTGCACCCACGTCGTGCTCTAGTACTGTATCACGTGAGCTCGCAATGTCTAGCAAGTGATCTAGACGGTTTGTCATACCTGAACCAGAGCAAGAAGGGTCCAACATTGCGGAACATTGCTTGGTCCACAGGCACTTACAGAAAGCTCTGGAGCACAGCTTGGACTCGAGAACTAACACCTGCTAGCTTCATACGGCGTTTCAGCACTTCGGGTCTCTTAGGAGATCGGTGGAACGCAAACACTCGCCGCTTCAAATTTAAGTCGTTTTCTCCGTCCCCGTCTTGTTGCTGCAACAACATAGCCAGATGGCTGGTCTTATTGCCAGGGGTGGGTGTAGCTCTAGGCAGGGGGGGTGTAGCTATAGGCGCTCCCTAAATTTATTAATGCATTAAATGCTTAAAGAGACTTCAGGTCGTTAAAGTATCAATCAGAAATTCGAAACTACTGAGGCACCGCTATTTCACAAATACTTTTCTTTTCAAATCACGGAAGAACAAGACTGCGAGTTCAATACTTCCTTTTTGGTCGACGTCTAAACGTTTTGTATACTTTGCGCTAATGATATGTGAACAGGGAAAATCAGGAAACGCCTTATGGCCGATCCAATCAATTTTGCTTTTGGTCAAGATCAGATCGGACTTTTTAAGTAACCCAATGCAAGAAACATTTGCCCTGAGTGTATTTGCCTCGAAGCAGATCGTTTGCTGCGACGACATGCCTAACAGCATTGCTAAGACGATTCCTCGATCGCATTCCTATCAATGATGACTCGCGGTTCTATTTAGTGCATTGTCAAGGGGAGAGGCTCCATTAGTGCTTGATTGAAATATTACAACTATAATTTACCCTTATCATATGCCGACGAAGCTGGCGAAATCGTTCGTCGTCTGATGATTGTTGAATTTGGCAAGCAAGTCTCTAGTGGCGAAGTAGATGTGGCACTTCAATCAAACGAATTCGCGTTTATTTTCGGGTGTGCGCCGCATAGGGGACACAATCTGCGCATGAACTGACTAAAGTGTCCGATCATATAAAAAAACGGTGGCCCAGAATTTTACATCGTGAAGAAGATCAACGCGGTACATTTTCTATTCTCCATTTTTGACCACGCTTTTGTGGAGAAGTGTGGCCGTCCGTACAGCCTGATCCTGTACACGAAATCGCGTTGATGTACATCCTCGGGAATACTGAAGCGAAATCTCTTTGTGAAGTCCGCGCTCCTCGCCATGCCTTACATGATCGACCATGAAGACAAGTACGAGGACGTATCGATGGAAGACGAATTGCGTGAATCAATCATCGACAATGACCATTGGAAGAGAACCGCAGCGCTACATGAACTTCTGAAGCCGCTGTGCTGCGCCATCACACATTGGAAGGGCGACGGGGCAACCTTCTCTGCAGTCTTTGCGTGTTTTCTTCACATTGCGCATAAGATATAGATCATCGACGACGATGTTCTGGCGTGTCTGGAGGTGGACCGGATGGAATTGCTCGGACGTGTACATTATCGGCTAAACACGATTTATACATCCGCTCACAGCCTGGCCTTTGTCACCGATCCGTTCTATCACGACATGCGTGTCAGGATGACTGAAGGACATTCTTCTGAGTTTATCGAAATGGAACAGGGTCCATTGTTCCAACAGTGTCGCGAAGCACATTGCCATGGACGACCTGGAAATGCTCGACATCTTACACGAGAAGTTCGCATACTATCAATCATTATCGATTGAGCGTACACCAATGTATAGGGCGCGCAAGTTAAAGCCGTCCTTTATTTGGCCGCAAACGGACACCAAAGATTTACAGCATCTCGCCAAAGTCCTCATTTAAGTACACGGCAACCCAGCTGGTGCCGTTGGAGGCAAGTTGAACCACAAAACCAACAACCGAGTGCGGACAAAACAACGTGTCTGTCTCGGTGAGAGGCAGGTCGCCACAGCATTAAACTCGGCGCAGCTGCAGAGATTGCTGGCGAAGAAGCGCACCGACCCCTACACGCAAGTATTGCGATGACTGGGAGTATGAGGTGGAATGGCGTTTCCTGGCAAACATTGACGAAGAGGACGATGGAAATGATATCGTTGAGGAAGACGAATTTCGCCTTGGACAAAATCGCGCTGACATACTCGATTAGTACCTGGGAGAGGAAGATGAGGAGTACTTTTATGAAAAGGTAATGAGGATGGGGCAACTTGAATACCTCACCAGCAACACTCACTACTGTAGAGCACACACAATACGTTTACCGCGTGTTTTGCCGAATGATGAGCTTTCCTTATTGAATATAATATATCTTCAGAATGTATAGAATAATTTTCGCTCCGAATTCCGAAAAACAGAACACAAGTTATTTTTTTTGTGCCAGTTTGGAACCGCGAGATTTGAGGTTAATTGGTCATCTACGAGTGTCTTTCCCCAACTTTGTTCGACGAGAAATGGCGCGGATGGCGTGGTTTCATTTGGTGGATGTGCGTGGCGAAGCCTTCAACAGCACGACACCAGCCAAAGCTTTAGTGAAAGATGATGATGATGTCGATGATTTTCGGACAACCGTAAAGACCAAGTGCCCCAACAACCTCGCGAGTGTTGCTGCCTCCGATCTCATCGTGTATGAGAGCCAGGCGGCGTTTGCTGCAGAACAACCGCTTGATCTCGATGCAACGATTGGAAAGCGTGGCAGAAACCTACGGAATTTGCTCCTTGTAAAATGCCGAACTTCACGAGAAAGCGAAAACGCTCCGAAGAGTCGATTCTGGATCAGTTGGAAGCACTGCAAGTTGCCGAAGTCGAGTTTCAACTAGATGCGTTCTCGTATAAGCAAGAAAGTGAGAATCCGATCGTGATGACGCCAGGATTGCACACCTTTTGGAAAGGATCCGGTGGTTTTCCGTCGTCTTACTTTGTTCGGAAGGAAGAAGTGGTGTTCTGGCAATTGGTGAAGGGAATGCTTCCAACTGTTGGAAAGTAGCGCATCGTGATGGTCGGCTCACCTGGTGTTGGCAAGTCGTGCTTTCTTATGCTTGTGGGTTTGTACATGGCATGTGTTGAGAAACGAAAAGTGCTCATCATACGTCGTGTGAATGAAGGTGACGTTGCAAATGCAGTGGTGTATCTGGATGGACGAGGGTCTTTTGCTCGACTAAAAAACCTTTCTGCTTTTCGCTTGCACGTTCTTCGCAAGGAAGTTCAAGGTGCTTTTGCACTTGTGGATGGTTATTCGCAAGCTTATGTCGATTCAGAAGCAAATGGACTTCTTCCATTTCATCTTCTTGCGACATCGTGTCAGTATGACGCGAAGCACGATGACCCGTCACATGTAGTGGTTTTACCGGCGTGGCGGCGTGACGATCAGGAAAAGTATGCACGTTTGACCGATTGGATGATCTCAGCTGGATTTCGCAAGACCAAGAATTTGAAGGAGTCGACGTGGCCGAAGCTTGTCAAAGAACAGTTCTTCTACTCTGGTGACAGTCTGCGCGGGTTCTGCAAGACACGTGAAGCTCTCAAGGAACAAGATGAAGAAGATTGTGGTAAAGTTGGCAATTCGCAAGCATACGAAATGGTTTATACGTATGGATATGATCGAAGCAATGCTCAAGTGGATCATGTAAGGCGCCATTACATCACTGATCCACAGAACGGAGACCACTACAAAAAGTGGAGATACTGGAAGGTCTCGGTCGATTCTGGATATGCTTCGAAGTTGTTGGGACGGCATGTCAGCATGGAAAAGCAGCTAGAAGTGTTCAAGTACGCAAAAACTATTGGTGCTGGCTTCTTGGGTTTCGCATGTGAGCTATTATTGCACCATGCCGTCTATGAAGCGTACGCAAAGAAGACTCCAATTGTGTTGAAGATGAACGAGGGCTCCTACTATGAAAAAATCAAGATATGGGTTCCTGTTGAATGCTGCGGCGAGAATGAAGCTGAGTGCTATAAATGCTTGGTCAATCTTTCTGAGAATATTTATTGGCATCCCGATTATTCATTCTTCCCTTTCATCGACTTAGTGGTGATGTGTGAAGCGTTTCAGAGTGGAAGCAATCGCCCGGAGACGATCGTGGCTTATTTCCAGGCGACCATTCGAAACGATAAAACCTTCAAGCCGCATCGACTACGGGAGTTGAACGAAGCGATGAATAAGAATCCGAACATCGCTGATTTCAATCGCGCGTTTGTGGTGGTGGGCCCAGACACCACTATCTGCGAGACATTCACTTTGCATAATGCTCCAAATTCAAAGAAATTTGTGACGATGGTTAGCTGCTTCGACCCAAATCAATTTGAGAGACAATTAAGAGCTTAAAATTGATTAAATAGCTTATCACTTTGTATCAGCGCACGATTTAACAACTATCCTGGATCTAGCACTGGACCCAACGAATAGATACTGCGGCGAAGTGGCCAATTTGATACACATGATGTTTCATAAACATCCAAGACGCTATTCTACTACCGTCGCTAAGGAGCTGGTCTAGTGTTTTTGCAGAAATAGCTGTCCTCGCATCATTGCGAAAGACTCGCGAACACAATTCGCCTCGTAAGACATCACATTATAGCGTCCAAACCATTTGAAATCACATATTAGCTTAATTAGATCATCAGACTCTGTTCCTGTTCGCCATATTTTTGCTATCGATGCTTGGGATTGAAGCAGTCGTTGCTCACATTCTTTGTCGCTGGTACCAAATAACCTCAGTTGAGGTTGAAATCTCGCCGTTCCAAAATTATACCGGTATCGAACCAGTACTACATTGGGAGTTTCGATTCGAATATTTTGGCATTAATGACGTATCGCTTGGTGCTTCTGGCATTGCATTCGTAGTCCTTACAGCAATCCTTCGTGTAATTGTTTCCACAGTGTGTGCAGATTTTCATTTCGACATGTATGATTTTACTATGAGCGCGCTCAATCTCTTGCGGCTTCAAAAGTTCCTTGGATAGTTTATCCAGTCCGAATTTCTCTTTCATCCATACGAGCAAGTGTCTCCGCATTTAAGATCTTGATATTTCTGCCTCTACTTCATAGTTACGTTTCCCATTGCAAACCCGTAGCTGTTGTTAGCAGTCTCGCGAAACTATTTTTTTTATTAATGAATGACTGGGGAGCAAATGACGTCACCTTCTTGCTTGCGAATTTGTCTTCAAATTCAGTATACCTTAAACGTCATCAATGCAGGAACGTTGCCAGCTCTTGATCTTTGATTTTCTGCTCAACTTGCACATCGTCTTCGTCATCAGGGACTTGCTTGCCAAATTTACTAATCATCAGACGACGAACGATTTCGCCAGCTTTGTTTTTGTTGTTCGGCATATGATTGGAGTCGATTAGAGTTGGAATTCACCAATCTAGCACCCCTTCCTCACGACAGGGCAGGAAATAGAATTGCGAGTCATCATTAATAGGAAATCTGATTGAGGAAGCGTTTTTGCGCATGTCGTCGCAGCAAAGGATTTGCTTCGTGGCAAATTTACTCTGGCCAAGTTTTTCTTGAATTGAGTTACTTAAATGTCCAATCTGATCTTGACCAAATGCAAAATTTGTTAGATCGGCCAAAAGGCTTTACCTGATCCTCAATGCTCATGAATCATTAGCATGAAGTTTACAAAACGGTCAGACATCGACCAAAAAGGGAGTAAATGAACTCGTGGTCCTATTCTTCCGTAAAGCGAAAAGAAAAATGTTAGTGAAATAGCGGTGTCTTAGTAGTTTCAAATTTCTGAATGATGTATCTAAGAGCCTGAAGTCCCTTTGGGGCAATCAATGCATTAATAAATTTAGCGGTTGATAAATCAGAAATTTCGTTGCTGAATTGAGCGGTTGATAAATCAGGAATTCCGTCGCTGAAGACAATATAAATATGATCTGATGCCATGAAGGCAAACGCTGGATGAACCAAATATTTGATGAAATGGAAAAATATGTCAGATTTTTTCGAGGACGTCTGATATGATTCGTGATTTGCCAAGATATGGTTCAGAAATAGCTTTGGATCACTATACTTGTAGGTGGAATAGCAATCCGTATGGCTTTCATGGATTGCCCATGAGCCATAGAGTCATCGCCAATTAACTTCAACTTAAGTAGCTAAGCTACAGAAAGTTTGCATTCTGCTTCGGGCTTTACTGTTTCCTGAGCGATAACAGCGAGGTATTCAATGTCTTTTGACGCGAACGCATCCTCGTCAACGGAAATCTCCGTTTTCCCGCGTCTCTATAAGCAAATCGCTTTTATTTCTTTAGAGGCATGAGTACATTATTACCAAGCACATTGCTTTTCTTCGTTGAAGATTGAAAGCATCGTATCATCCGATTCGTGTATACAGAGCAATTCGATGAGCAAGAAGGTTTGGCATAAACGAAGTTGCCTTTTAAATCCCGTCCATAAATATCAAATTTCGCTGGATCTAAATCTAGAATTTTGCTGATCTTCTGAGTAAGCAGCAGTATCCAGCAAGAATGGCGTGTTGAAGGTAGAGTTGGATGGTTTGATTACTTGATTTACATTCCCTCGTTTGTCTCCTTCTGGAAGTGAAAGCGATCCGTTGCTGCGATATGGCTGAAGATCAATACACGAAATCAAAACTCGAAGGAAGACTTCTCCGACATCGCTGATCAGTGTGTATTAATCCTTCATAATGTATATGACAATACCTTTACGCTCTGCAACAGTAAATTTGATGTTGGTAGCAATATGCGTGGATAATCTGACACCACCGTCCATTTTACGCAATCGATTCGTCACAAGAAAGTCAATGTTCTCTTCATATAAGAATGCAATCGATATATATATATATAGGTGCGTGCTTATATCTGGTCACATAATCAGCAGCCATTCGAAGATCGACTCCATCAGTCGTCATCCCATATACTTTAAATCACGCATCGGTGAGCTCCTGATCCCAAGTGATAAAGAACTAGCTTTTGCGATTGCCAATGAATACTTCATGACATTCATTTTTCAACTGCTCATGACCAATTTCAACAAATGCAGATATATCAGTATGACTGTATAGCGAATCAAAGCGACGATTCTTTCCTTTGATATCAACGACCTGCAATACATGCGCATCCTTCACATCATATAAGTTTTCTTTCCCTTATCCGTATAGTGGGTAGCTTACATTACCAACGCCACTACGGTGCGTCTTAATACAGTGTTCGTATTGCCGACATAGTTGTATGCTTATTCAAGAGTTCGATCATCAACTGGCTTGACGGCTGCTTCAGCAACTGAATTCACAACTGGTTTGACAAAACACTTCATCAACGGTCTCAGCAACTGGTTTAACAATGGCCTCAAAAACTGGTCTGGTGATGGCTAGAGGAACTGACTCTGCAACTGATTCTACAACAAGGTTGGCGGCTGGTTCTAAAACTAGTTTACAATAGGCTTGACGACTATATCAGGAACTGATTCTACAACGGGCTTAACAACTGCAGCATATTTACGCACGTGACCACAATGGTTCCAGCAGCTAGGTGTAGCCTTGAAGCATTTACTTCGACAGAGCACACTTCCAAGATTTGGTATTCGATATGACGATACATTTTAGACTTTGATAAACAGATACCAAAATAGAAATTCTGAATACTTTGACCGAAAAAAAACTATATAAGTTTCACGATCTAATTACACGGGTTTTCTCGGCTCACTTGCGCGCTCTATATGCTTCGTGATATTATGAGATTTTGTCCTTGTTTTTCCCTTATATTATTTCTGCTTGGCCAACTTAGCATCTCGGTCTTTCTGATAGTAGTGATTTTGTGCTTATTTGATAATCGTCGCTTGAGTAAGTCATTTTTATATGCAATGCTGTATACTTACTATAGTCAAACTTACATTTCTTATGTCCCTCAAATGTGACCGTGACAAGTCTCGTGAGATACATCAAGCGAATGTACTATACCGATTTTGGTACCGAAACGATAAATAGGCTTCAAGATCGTCATGGCCTTTGTGAAATTTATTGAACCAGCTCAGACCTGGATCTTCTTGGTAATCTTATAGTACTATTATGTTCTTTGTCTCAATGACCCCTACAAAAATAATAGTTGTCGATAGAAATATCATCTATCATCTTCAGAGCTACGCCTTCACTTTTTGTTGGGACAAACTGAAACTCGCAGAATCACGCATTAGTCGTTTTTTTTTCAGAGCGTCAATCGAAGCATAGTGTTCAGCCGGAAGCTAAGCCTGGAGAAGCCATCCCGTGTGAATACTCCAAGGCGGTCACCGATCGGAATGAGATCAATCTATGATTTAAAAAAACTCGCTGATGATGTGATGCTTCTGGACAAGGATTTGATTCGTGAAAACAACAAGGTCGATCTGTATGATTCGTTTTCGCTGCACAACGTGACTATTCATGTATCTCAATTCACACTACTGATCCGACAATCTTTTGTGCGCGCAGATAACAACAGCTTGTTAATGAGATATAGAAAAAACTTTGTTTCGGCGTGGAAGGAGTGGATGTTATTGAGTTAATTTCCGTTGGAAAACCTTCCAAACGTGCACCAAGGTTTTTCTTACAAATATAGCGCAAAGTTCAAGCTAGTAGTTGTACAGCTTAGAATAAATTTCACTCTCGACGCTGTCGTTGGTTTGGTGAATCATAAATCTGCCAATGTGTTCCATATGGTCAATTTTATGCTCATAGGAATGATCATCGTGTTTCCTCGTGTGTATGGTCCTGAGTATGTCATCAAGCGGAAGCGAGCTGATGAGTGGCTCGATCATGTCAAATACGTGCTATCTGGTAAGAATGATACTGTTAAGTTTATTAGTGAATAACTTCGTTCATCTCATCAAGCTATCAATTTTTCTAGACGAAGCCTTCGACTTAGACAATCGTTATATGAACAATCATATGAAGGGTTAAGTCACCCACGATCGTACGCAAAAATCATGGAACAATTGAGGTCATTTTGCAAATTATGTGATCTTGACGAACAATGGTTTTGGCTCCACTACCGTAGCCAATGGTCATCGATACATGTGTCTCGTCGCTACTGAATGCCGTGTCGGTGATGAAATATTTCGATCACTATTTCGATACTTTTGCCAATATCGATGCGGGTCGTGACATATTTCGCTACCTCGCGCGTTTTAATTCAAGCCGCAATTGTTTCATTTCAGTAAGTATAAGAAGGAACTCAAAGCAAAGCAAACGAACATCATCGTGAAGTTCTGAATATGCATGAGACACTGAGTGATGAAGCAGATGATGTAATCAAAATAGCATCGACGTCTAATTGGTATGAGAAATACTGCAAGTAGGCCGGTACGAGCGGAGAGTCTCGAATGATGTCTATTAATGTATATAGTAAATTGTTTAAGATTGAAGGGAGAGATACGGGAGAGAAGAAGATTGGTGATTGTGGCAAGCTTCGGAAAGCCGATATCGAACCATTAAACGACAGATCTTGGAAGTACAGTTAGCGCAGTATATTCAATAGAGTCTCTCGCCAAAGAAGTGAGGTACAAAACTTTGTTTCTGAAATTGCGTGATTACTTTCTTTTGGTTATGTGCAAATCAGAAATTTTTTAAATATTTACTGAGCTCCAGCCCATCTGATATGCTTCCTGGATATGAAGTGATACGTTCTGTCCTCAAATTGGTTTTAACCACCACAATCATATGTAATGTTCTCGCTGATCATATTGCTTTTTTTTATTGAGCAGTTCTTTATTAGCTTCCCAGAATTTCTTGTGTTCGCTTGTTGCCTTTACCGTTTCAATACTGCAAACGAAGAAACCTTATCTAGGCACGTTTTCTTGAATTTGTTTATCTACAACATTTAATAAGCAAGTACCTGAGACCTCAAATTGCTTGATCAATGTAATCGCAACCTCGTATGAGCCATACTTCCGAAAATACGGATCGATTGCGATCTTGCTTGTTATATTCCCTTCATCCCAACGCTTGTCCATTCAAACGATGTTCAAGTAGATTGAACATGCTACCAACATAGTCAATGTCGTTTTGGCTACAAATGATTCTATAAACGGAAGGATCAGAATTATTGTTATATACATCAGTAGCATTTATTCATCAAGATCAAACATAACAAAAGTTATCTCGACCAAAACGATCCACCTTTCATACGACGACGAGTCATGGGAGATGCCATACCCACGCCACTTACCTCTTCCACCAACTCACGCAATGGAGTAGATTCAGGTTCGACCGCGGTGGGAATATCATCCATGACGCCCGAAGCGAGTGCCTTCCAGTTCTCTTAGCGGAAACTACCAATATCTTTTGCAAAAGGCTTAAATCCTTCCCACAATCTTCCCCAGAAGCCAGGACCACTTAGTCCTATCTGATTAGTAAGCAAAAAATGCCGTGCGACGTATACCAAGTCATTCCTTTTCCCGATTCGTAAGCTCTCATAAGCTTCTCGTGAGATCCAGGGTAAAGTAATGATGATGACCTTTGTTTATTTGTGAGTGCTACAAGTGAACGGGCTTGCCGTGTAGCACTTTGACAGCTTCGCGTGGCTCAAATCGACAAGAAATTCTTTGTACATTATCTGATTTTTTTATAAAACAAATCATGTCGAAGGTTAATAAATCCAAAATGCTCAGTCTGCACGAAATTAAAAATCTTGTTGCTCGTGACATCAAGTTCGGAAGCGAGCATGACAATCTATCGGACACTGCGTTAAATCTCTGCACAAAGCAATTGTTCAAGCTTTACAAGGCCGTCATTGCAAAAGAGCAATGATCCTAACTGAGTAAATAACCAATATTCAGTATTCAAACAAATACTACGATTTGACAATTCAAGTGACATAAAAGGTACAGAACTCGACGATTGTTGTGCTTCTGATGAGCATCTATACGAGCAACGAGAGGCTGACCTATGTATCAAATGCCATGTGTATTGGTCAAGAATAGATACCAAGATACAGCTGCTAATTACAATACGATTTGGAAAGAACTGGGTAAGCAAAACAAGGCTGCAAAGTTTAATAACGAAGTGACGTCTCAGGAAGATAATAATTACATCAGCTATGAAGAGCTTATGCCTGTTTATGGTAAAGTCACAAGGGTGCTCAGCGAAACGTATGAAAATATATTTAGCTCTCAATCCGAGTTTGAGCAGCTAACCGAAATTTAGGAAACTGCTTGCCTACAGCTTTTGTTTGGCTACGTCATGCTGTGGTTGAATGAGTATTATTTAGTTCGTTTGAATAGTCAAACGTTCTACTTACCCCCGGGATGGTGCCAACTATATTCGAAAGATAATTTGCATTTTAATGACATCAAGAACTTTCGGCTTATGGTTTGCAAACCATTCAGTGGGATAGCACGACGTTAAGCTTGATTAAGTCATACCTTGAATTTTGTCTAATACGCTTGACAAGCAGCTAAGGAAGTGGTTGTGGCGCATTTCCAATTGACAGCCAGGTGAGTATGATTATTCACATGCAAGAAATAGCTTCATTCAAGTCGTATCAGAACAATTTGTGAAGTACAATGAAAAGCCAATGTCAATGCACATGATTCGACAAATTGCTGAGTCTCATCTCCAACGTATGCTAAGCTCATCAACCGCGAGAAGAATGATCTACATGCTAAACTGCTTGGCTGCTAACACGAGCTACAACAAAAAAGAAACTGAGCAAGTGCTTTAGACCGGGACACATCGTTTTAGCCAAATGCAATGTTTGGGCTTGATTCAGCACTTGTTGCAAAGCCTACTGCGAAGACTACAAACATGCCTAAAGACCGTCGGGAACGCGTTTTTTATGGAGATTTCACTCTTTCTGGTTGTGACAAAGCATTTAAGATTGAGAGCTTTGCAATCTATTCTATTTTCTATAACATCAAT